>CAWUFW010008224.1:680000-914915 GCA_963921515.1 Calotriton arnoldi
CCGGTGGGGCCCCTGGACCCAGCCGGGCCCAGAGGCGCAGGGGAAGCCTCCCCGGGCCCGCAAGACCCCGTCCCGGGCACCCTGCCATGTGGCAGGCCCAAGGATAGAGCTCAGGTTGGGGAGGCCGCCCTCCCCGGGGCCCTCAGGGGAACCGGACGGCGCTCCTGAACCCAGCCAAGTGAGGGGGGCTCCCCGGATATGACAGAACCCCGTCTCGGGCCGTTGGCATAGCGGCAGGACAGGGCCCAGGGCTGGAGCGCCCGACCCAGGGCCCGGTGGGGCCCCTGGACCCCATCCGGGCTCCCAGGCCCAGAGGTGCAAGGGAAGCCTCCCCGGGCCTGCGGGACCCCGTCCTGGGCACCCTGCCATGCAGCAGGCCCGAGGACGGAGCTCGGGGTGGGGAGGCCGCCCTCCCCAGGGCCCGCAGGGGCCCCGGACGGAGTTCCTGAACCCAGCCAAGTGAGGGGGGCTCCCCGGGCACAACAGAACCCCGTCTCGGGCCTTTGGCATAGCGGCAGGCCGGGGGACGGGGCCCAGGGCTGGATCACCCGACCCAGGGCCCAGCAGGGCCCCTGGACCCAGACGGGGCTCCAGGGCCCAGAGGCGCAGGGGAAGCCTCCCCGGGCCCGCGGGACCCCGTCCTGGGCACCCTGCCATGCGGCGGGCCCAAGGACAGAGCCTGGGATGGGGAGGCCGCACTCCCCGGGGCCCTCAGGGGCCCTGGACGAAGTTCCTGAACCCAGCCAAGCGAGGGGGGCTCCCAGGGCACGACGGAACCCCGTCTCGGACCTTTGGCATAGCGGCAGGCCGGGGGATGGGGCCCAGGGCTGGAGCACCCGAACCAGGTCCCGGCGGGGCCCCTGGACCCAGCCGGGGCTCCCAGGCCCAGAGGCACAGGGGAAGCCTCCCCTGGCCCACGGGACCCCGTCCCAGGCACCCTGCCACATGGCAGGCCCAAGGACAGAGCCCAGGGTGGGAAGGCCACCCTCAGGGGCCCCGGACAGAGCTCCTGAACCCAGCCAAGCGAGGGGGGCTCCCCGGGCATGACGGAACCCCGTTTCAGGCCTTTGGCATAGCAGCAGGCCACGGGACGGGGCCCAGGGCTGGAGCGCCTGACCCGGGGCCCGGTGGGGCCCCTGGACCTAGCCGGGCCCAGAGGCGCAGGGGAAGCCTCACCGGGCCCGCAAGATTTTTATTTATTTATTTAAGAGGTTTTATATAGCGCTGGCCAGACCCGAGGGTATCGGAGCGCTTTACAGCAGATATAGGGGAGAAATCACATAAAAAGAGACAAAGGTAGGCATAAGTGTTCAAAAGTCCCAATGTGCTGTGCGTCATTGAGGTAGAGAGGTCCTGAGGTAGTCTCGTTGTGTCTGAGGTAGTCCCGTTTCGTGCACAAAGTCTTGGGCTAAATCTCCCTCCGAGAGGATGTGAACGAGGAGGGGGTTAGGGAGCGGGAATGGGGTAGGGAGTGGAGGAACAATGACAAGGGTCTGTACCGAGCCGGAGGGGGTAAGGTGGTGGGACATTGCCAGGTGGCTGCAGAGTGCAGGCTTGTGCGTTTTGGTTCTCAGTCCGGGAAGGCCCGGTTGAGGTAGAGGTCTTTTAGGAGTCTTTTGAATTTTGTAAAGGAGGGATAGTCCTGATATCGACTGGAATGGAGTTCCAGATTTTCGGTGCGTTCCCAGCGAAGGATCGCGACGCGGTTTTTTGTTTGTGTGTTTTCAGAGGGATGAGTAAGAGGGTGTTGGAACTCCTGAGGATTCTTGACTGGCCGGCTTTCTTGAGTTTGGAGGCCAGGTATTCCGGTTTCCTGTGTGCAGGGCTTTGTGCGTGAGGCAGGCAGTTCTAAAGCTGGCACGCATTTCGACTGGGAGCCATTTTAGTTCTCTGAGTGCGGGAGATAGGTGGTCATATTTTTTAACTCCGGTGACCATTCTGGCAGCAGCATTGAGAGTTGTTTTGAGTGGCGCTAAGTGGGAACGAGGCTGTACAGGAGAGGACTGCGATCCCATAGTCCAGTCTAGATAGCACCAGTGATTGGGTGGCTTGTTTGAGGTCCATGGGTGGGATGAAGGGTTTAATTTTGTTGAGAAGCTTCAAATTGAGGAAGGCACTCTTCGCGGAGTTCTTAATGTGTTTGGTCATGCTTAGATTTTGATCGAGGGTGATTCCTAGCGTTTTTACCGAGTTCGCCAGGGTGAGATTACCGTTAAGAGTGTTGATTTCTTTCAGCCACTCTACGATTTGAGGGTTTTCTTCTTTGTTGGAGATGAGGAGAATTTCGGTTTTGTCTTGATTTAGTTTGAGGTGGTTAGTTGCTAGCCATTGTTGAACTTCTCTAAGAGTGTTGTTGAGTCTTAGGATGTCGTTAATGGAGGAGGTTTCCAAGTAGATCTGGGTGTCGTCTGCATATAGGTGGAAGGGGATGTTGGCTTTTTTCAGAATGGTGGTGAGGGGTTCCATGTATATGTTGAACAGTTGAGGGGAGAGCACTGAACCTTGGGGGACACCTCTGTTGACGGGGAGTCGGTCGGACATACAGGATTTGATTTTTATCCTTTGGGAGCGGTTGTGTAAGAAGGAGGAGAACCATTGTAGGACCACCTCGTCTGCACCTACTCGGTCTTTGAGAGCCTTGATGAGAAGATTGTGATCAACCGTGTCAAAGGCTGCCGATAAGTCTAAGAGGATGAGTAGGCAGCATTGGTCATTATCAAAGGATTTGAGGATGTCATCCACGATGTTTAGGATCGCGGTTTCGGTGCTACAGCCTTTTCTGAAGCCCGATTGGTGGTTGTCAAGCAGGTTGTTGTTGTCAATGTGCTGGTTCAGTTGAAGGAGAACGCATTTTTCGAGGATTTTGGCTAGGAAGGGGAGGGTGGAAACAGGTCTGAAGTTGTTCAGGATGTTGGTGTCATGGCCTGGCTTTTTCAGTAGAGGTGTCACTTGGCCGACTTTGAGGCAGTCTGGTATGATGCCGGTTTTCAAGGAGCTGTTTATGATTTCACACCATATTGGAGCAAGGGAGAGTTTCAGCTTTTTAGCCAATTGGATAGGTACAGGGTCGAGGCTGTGGGATGAGGGCTTGGAGGAGGAGATTAGTTTGAGAATCTCAGCTTCAGGTACGTGGTTGAAGGATATCCAGGCTTTCGTGGGGAGCAAGCTCAAGCTCGTGGTGTTTTCGACTGTTGGGGCTAGGTTTTTGCAGGAGGGGTTGAGGTTGATGTCAAGTGATAGCTCAATCTTGGTGATTTTGTCATTGAAGAAGTTGGCGAAGTTGTCACACAGGTCTTTGGAGGCCTGGACTGGGGTTGCAGAGGTCTTGGAGGTTTGTTGCCTAATGATATTGAAGAGTTCTTTTGGCCTATTTTTCGCATTCTCAAGAGCAGAGCAGAAGAAGTTGGTTTTTTCACTGTTGATGTGTTTTTTGTAGTTCCTTCTTGCTGTTTTGAGTTTCTCGCAGAGGCTGGAGGAGGGATTATTTCTCCATAGACGTTCTGTGGCTCTGAGTTGTCTCCTTTCGTTGTTAATGTCCTTGTTGAACCAGGATCTGGAGGGGATGTTCCTGGATTTTTTCAGTTTCAGGGGGGCTAGTTGGTCTAAGATGGAGGACAAAGTTGTGTTGTAGTGGGATGTGAGTTCTGTTGTGGAAAGACCGTCTGGGGAGATGGGCAGGAGGGTGTTTATTTTTTCTTCTAAGTCGACTATGTTGATCTGTGCTAGGTTTCTTGTCCATGTGGGGGGGTCTTGAGTGGGAGGTTGGCAGATGATCGGTTGCGTGATGCGGAAAAGGATTAAGTGATGATCTGACCAGTCGACCGGTAGGATGTGGTCTATTGTGATTGCATCGCGTTGGGCGATGATGGCATCGAGGGTTGCCCCTTTGATATGAGTTTCTTCTAAGCAGTGTTGGGTAAGGTTGCTGGTAAGTAATAGCTCGTTCAGGTTTTGTATTGGTGGGCTGTTTTTATCATTCCAGTGCAGGTTGAGGTCACCCAGAATTAGGTTGTTGTTGTTTCGGAGAGAGCATTGAGCAATCAGGTCTGACAGGTGCTCAGTGAATGTGGTGGTGTTGCCTGGGGGATGGTATAGGAGATGGCAGTGTAGTAATTTGTTATTGCTGGAGTTAATGTTGGCGGTTAGGCATTCGAAGGAGTTATAGTTGAAGGTCTCGATTTCGGTCACGGCCAAGTTGTTGTTATGAATGATTGCTAACCCCCTCCTTTTGGTCTATTCTATCTTTGTTGATGATAGAGAAACCCGGAGGTACGAGAGTATCCATGATTGGAGGCGAGGTGTCATTTAGCCAGGTCTCGGTGATGAAGGCTATGTCTATGTCATGGTTGAGGATGGATTCAGCTAGCTCTGTGGCATGTTTGGTGGCTGATCTGCAGTTTATGAGCATGCAGTTTGTAGGGGGTGTCGCTTTTTTTGGTTCTTTTCTAAGGTGAGCCGTAGGGATGTTAATGAGGGAGGCTGGGAGTCTAGGGGGTTTCGGAGTGGAGTGCTCATTTCTGAGTCCAATGATTACCTGAATCGAGGATTGAGGGGTGTGAGTAGAGGGGGTGGTGTACGAGGAGGCCAACTCGGTCGCTTCATCGGAGGACATGGCTTCCATAGTTCTATTAGGCCTCGGTAAATGTCTCGCGAGGGGGGATGAGGTCCAACTGGGTCGCTGAGCCTTGGGGAGCCTTTTGTGTGTGTGGTTGGAGATGGTGGGAGTACAGTGGGGGTTAGTGGAGGGCTTCAGGATTGTAGCGAGGTTGTTTAGGATTTCATTAAAGCCCTGTATTATAATAGCCACTTGGTTTTCAAGCAGGGAGAGCCGGTGCCCCGTCTCTTCTTGGGGGAGGGTAGGAGGGTTTTGGGGGGGTTCTTCCTGGAAGGGAGAAGACCTGACTATGTTGTGTTGTCTTCTGGTAGTTGTTGTGCTGTCAGTTATGGCTATGGGTTTAGGCGCGGGGTGAGGGGGGTCATGTTGTGGTAGTTGCTTTCTTTTGTAGGTGGGTATAGGACGGTGGTTGGAAGACTTAGGCTGAGTGTTTAGGTCAGACGGTATTGCTTGCGGGAGGTTGAGCGTGGGGGGCTGTTCGAGGGGACGGGTCGGCGCAGGAGGGGGCGCCTTGTTCTTGGTGCTGGAGGTGCTGGTGGTGGCACGGGGAGGAGCGTAGGGGTTTATGAAAGCGGGCGCAAGAGTGGAGTAGGTGTTCTGCTGGGGGACTTGGTTGTCCGTGTAAAAGGGGAGCGATGGGAGGGGGTGTGAGTGAACGACGTTATTTCGCAGTGAGGGAAAGAGGAGGTCAAATGCCTCAAGGTTGGCATTGTTAGCTTGAATCAGGACTGTGCCGTTGGAGTAGATGGTCACAGAGGTGTTCCCCCACCGCGCCGTGCGGTTCGGGATAGAGAATGATAGTTTGCAGCTATGGGGTGTATTGGTAATGTGAAGTTGTGATCTCAGGCTGGAATTCCACTTGTCGGGTCTTTCTGTGTGAAAGATGAGGTCCATTTTTACTTGACCTTTGGAGGAACAATGATATATATCAGCAAATAGAGACTCTGGGTATTGCCTGATCAGTTTGTGTTTGAGGCTTTTTTTCGCTTTTGGTGAGAGGTTGAGGGGGAGACTGATTGAGAAGGAATTCGGGCCGTGCGGTTTTACGTAGGACGAGGTGAGGGGGTTGGCATAGGTTGTCGTGGTAGCAGGCATTTTTTTCTAAGTTGGCGCTGGGGCTAGAGGGAGTCAAGTGTCAAGAGTCGGGCTGGGTGTGTTCCGCTACACAGTGGTCGGGGTGTGTTGTAGTGGAGGGCGGGACTGATAGTGAGGTCTACTTTAGGGCATAGGCGGGCCCTCACTGCATTTTAGTGGGGGTCAGGTGGGTCGCGTAGATGAGTGTGTCTCTCTGAGGATTCGGGTGTCTTTGCAGACTCTATGATGCAGGGGCCGGTCAGGGCCTAGGTGCATTGGGTTTGGGGTGGAGCCGGAACTGTGGTGCGGGGGCCTTCGTTACTTGTTGTTGCTGGGATCTACAGGTACAGGGTGAATCGGGGGCATTTGGGGGGAGGGGGACTCACCAGAGCAGTCTGGTCATCGGTGAGAGTGATGCTTCCAAGTAGTCATCTTGGGGTCAGGTGTTCCGGTGCCTTTGGTTTACACGCAGACTGATTTCTTGGTGGAGGTTAGAGTGACTTTTCGGTAGTTCTTTGTCTTCTGCTTCCGTGCTAGCGCAATTCACTTGGTAGCAGTCTCTGGGGGGGGCTCGGATGTGTGGTGTGTTACCGGAGGTGGTTCAGTGACATGGCGGCCATCTTGGGGACAGGCATTGTGGAGCTCTGTAGTAGCTCGTAGTTCACTTTCCGGTATTCCCCCAGGGCCCGTTTGATGATCACTGCGTGCTTTCGCTGACAGGGCTTTCTTTTGTGCCTTGTGGAGTGACTATTGTGCAGTGAGCCATCTAATGATCAAGCCGGGTTACTTTTAGTGGTTCAGCGTCGGGGCGGCCATCTTGGGGACGGACGTTCTGGAGCACTAAAGTAGTTCGTAGTGCGCTTGTCAAGATTTCCCCAGTGGCAGCTTGGTGATCCTTGGTGGTCTTTGCTGTTTGAGCTCTCTTGGGACCTCTGTGGGGTGTCTTTAAACAGCGGGCCGTCTAATTGCTAGTTTGTGTTGTAGTTGCCGTATCACGGGGCGGCCATTTTAGGGGCAGGCGCTGCAGAGTTCTGCAGTGGCTCATGGACAGCTATCTGAAGTCCCCATAGTGCCAGGTTGGTGATCCTTGCGGGTCGAGGTGCTTGTGAGCCCGCTGCAGGGGGTCATCAAGTTGCGTGCAGTCTGTTGACTGGGAGTTTTTTTTCCCTAATGTCCTCACTGAGCGGCCATTTTAGGTCAGGCATTGCGGAGCTCAGGAGCAGCTCGCACTCCGTTCTCCCAATAATCCTCCTGCTGTCTCGGTGAGGCGAGCGGTCCGTGTCCAGGGCTGACGGGTCTCTCGCGGGTCCGAGATGTGGTGTCTTTGGATCGTCTAATTGATCGTTTGGGTTATCGTTACCGTATCACGGGGCGGCCATTTTAGGGACAGGCGCTGCAGAGCTCTGCAGTAGCTCTTGGACATCTATCTGAGGTCTCCATAGTGCCAGGTTGGTGATCCATGTGGGTCGAGGCGCTCATGAGCCCGCTGCAGGGGGTCATCAGGTTGCCTGCGGTCTGCTGACCGGGAGTTTTTTCCCCTGTTGTCCTCACTGAGCGGCCATTTTAAGGTCAGGCGTTGCGGGGCTCCGGAGCAGCTCGCGTTCCGTTTTCCCCCTAATCCTCGTTGTGTCTCGGTGAGGAAAGCGGTCCGTGTCCAGGGCTGACGGGTCTCTCGTGGGTCCGAGGTGTGGTGTCCTGGGATCGTGTGAGGTCTGCAGCCGCCGATCACCATTCAGGCGTCAGTTTCCATCCTGCCGGTGTCTTGGCGCCGAACCTCGTATCTTTTTTGCTTGCCGATGTTGGGGGCTCGATTCAGGCTGATCCAGCTCGGGGAGCAACCCGGTGAGTTTTCGTTCTCTGTAGGAAGGGATTGTGGGGGGGGCGCATGGGTTCTCCTAACAGCGGTGATCCCAGTGCCCAGGAGCTCGATCTCAGTGCTGCAGGCCCAAGGATAGAGCTCAGGTTGGGGAGGCCGCCCTCCCCGGGGCCCTCCGGGGAACCGGACGGCGCTCCTGAACCCAGCCAAGTGAGGGGGGCTCCCCGGATATGACAGAACCCCGTCTCGGGCCTTTGGCATAGCGGCAGGACGGGGCCCAGGGCTGGAGCGCCCGACCCAGGGCCCGGTGGGGCCCCTGGACCCCATCCGGGCTCCCAGGCCCAGAGGTGCAAGGGAAGCCTCCCCGGGCCTGCGGGACCCCATCCTGGGCACCCTGCCATGCAGCAGGCCCGAGGACGGAGCTCGGGGTGGGGAGGCCGCCCTCCCCAGGGCCCCGGCTGGAGCTCCTGAACCCAGCCAAGCAGGGGGAGGCTCCCCGGGCCCAGCGGAACCCTGTCTCAGGCCCCTGGTGGAGCGGCAGGCCAGGAGACTGAGCCTGGGGCCCCTGGACCCCGTCGGGGCTCCCAGGCAGAGATGAGGCCTCCCCGGGCACCCCCATCCTGGGCACCACACCACACATTGGGACGGGGGACGGAGCCCCGGGCTGGGGGGGGCGTCCTGGCCCGTCCGGCAACAGGCTGAGGACCGCTAGGCTGAGAGGGGTTTTGGAGTACCCTGGCCCTAGTAATCCAGAGGAAGGGTACCCCCCTTTCTGGTAACCCGTGCGCACCGGCGAGACTGAGAGGACCCAAGGCACAGACGCGCCCGACCTCCTGGAGCCCTGGCTGGAATCGGGGAGCCAAACGAGCCCTCATCGGGACTTCCATGCCGGCCCGGCCATTTGGTCACCCCATTGGAAAGCATTGCGCGTGACCAGATGGCCGAGGGGAAAGGCGCGACCAGATGGCTGGGCCCGAAGGATGCCAGTCTGCCCGCCCGAGCCATCACCGGAGGGCTCCTGCCTGCCCTTCCGAGGGCTCGGGGGCTCTGCGTCCCGGGGGCTCGGAGACCCCGGCTGGGCCTCGGGCCCGGGGCTGCTGACGGGGGTCCATGACGAACCTCTGACCCAGGGCCCCCGGGGCACCTTGACAGACGGGCAAAGCAGGAGAGAGGCCTACCCGGGCCCGATGGACACCCGTCCTGGGACCATGGCGGAGCAGGGGGACAGAGCCCGGTCCCCTAAGCCCGGCCGGAGGTCTCTGGCTGGCACACGCAGGGGAGGCCTCCTCAAAGCGGCGTCCCAGGCGCCCTGCCACGCGGCAGGCCCGATGACGGAGCCCGGGATGGGGAGGGCACCCTCCACCCCAGGGCCACCAAGGGCACCTGCCGGAGCTCCTGAACCCAAACCGAGCTGGGGAATGCCCGACGGGCCCCTGGCCCATGGCGGAGCGGAGGACAGAGCCCAGTGTAGGGAGCGCCCGGCGAGAGCTCTCGGGCCCGGACGCCCAAGGGGGGACCGCCCGGGCCCGATGGAGCCCGTCCCGGGCACTTTGCAATGCGGCAGGCTGGAGGACGGAGCCCCGGACAGGGGGGAAGGTGGTGCCCGGTCCCAGCCCATCTGGTCCCCGGCTAAGAACCGCCATTCCGGGAGCGGTTCCGGCATACCCTATCCCTAGTAATCTGGAGGAAAGCTACCCTTCTTTCTGGTAACCCGTTCGCACCGAGTGACGGAGGGGACCCAGGGCACGGGGGCGCCCGACCTCCTGGAGCACTGGCTGGGATCGGGGAGGTGGGCGAGCCCTCATCGGGACTTCCATGCCGGCTTGGCCATCTGGTCACCCCATTGGAAAGCATTGCGCGTGACCAGATGGCCGAGGGGAAAGGCGCGACCAGATGGCTGGGCCCGAAGGATGCCAGTCTGCCCGCCCGAGCCATCACCGGAGGGCTCCCACCTGCCCATGCAGGGCTCGGGGGCTCTGCGTCCCGGGGGGCTCGGAGACCCCAGCTGGGCCTCAGGCCCGGGGCTGAGAATGGGGGTCCCCAGCGGACCTCCGACCCGGGCCCAAGGCGGAGCTTAACCCATCCCTGGGCCCGCCCGGTGGTCCCGGGCCAGGCCGCGCAGGGGAGGCCTCCACCGGCCTGCGTCGGGCCTCCAAGGGCCAAGGCCTATGCTCCTGACCCCAGCCAAGCTGGGGAAGGCCCACCCGGGCCCAGGGCGTGGGACAGAGCCCGGGGTGGGAGCACCCGGCCAGAGCTCTCGGGCCCACGCCCAGGGGAGTACTGCCCAGGACCGATGGAGCCCGTCCCGGGCACTTTGCCGCGCGGCAGGCCGGAAGAGGGAGCCCCGGGCAGTGGGGAGGTGTTGTCCGGGCCTAGCCCATCTGGTCCCCGGCTGAGAATCGCCAGCCCAGGGGCGGTTCCGGCATACCCTGTGTCCTTAGTAATCCGGAGGAAAGCTACCCTTCTTTCTGGTAACCCGTGCGCACCGAGTGACGGAGGGGACCCAGGGCACGGGGGCGCCCGACCTCCAGGAGCCCTGGCTGGGATCGGGGAGGCAAACGAGGCCTCATCGGGACTTCCAGAGCAGCCCGGCCATCTGGTCGCCCCATTGGAAAGCATTGCGCACGACTAGATGGCCGAGGGGAAAGGCGCCACCAGATGGCCGGGCCCAAAGGACGCCAATCTGCCCACCCCTTTGGAGGGCTCGGGGGCTCTGCTTCCCGGGGGCTCATCAGAGCCCTTAGCTGGGTCTCGGGCATGGGATTGCAAGGGGGGGGTGGGCGGGGGGCCCCGACAGAACTCTGACCTGGGGCCCGCAGGCACCTTGACACGCAGGCAAAGTGGGGGAGGCCTGCCCTGGCCCGATTGACCCCCGTGACGGGCACCCAGACCCTCGGCTGGCCAGAGGACGTGGGCTCCCGCACCCCAGTGTCCGCCGGAGCCCAGGCCCCGGAACCGGTCCCCGCTTCTGAACCCAGCCAGGCCAGGGAGGGGAGCCTCCCCGGGCACCAGGGACCCCTGTCCCAGGCAGACGGACCCTTGGCAGGCCGCACGACGGGGGCTCCCACACCCCAGGCCCTGCCCGAAACCCAGGCCCCGGGCCCGGTCCCTGCTTCTCAACCCAGCCAGGCAGGGGGGATCTGGGAGCCTGTCTGGGCACGAGGGACCCCCGTCCCGGGCACATGGACCCTCGGCTGGCCTCAGGACGTGGGCTCCTGTTCTACGGATTTTTCCAGAACTCCGTGGAACTCCGCGTAGTGGCACTACGCCAACTCTGCCCAGGGTTAGTGCTCATGTGATACCAGCTCTGAGTGCTGCTACTCTCCTACTGTGCTTTGTCACATTCTGATTTTATATAAACTATCTGGGCCAGATGTTAGTTACATGTGCATGTATGTGATAATGTACATCTCCTTGTAATTTATCAGAGTCATTTTCCAAGACCAAAAGCCATTCTGTCAAAGGAAAGGAAATATCACACAACATCCAAGTGGCTTTTGGGCCTGAACAGTGAGCAAATGACACATATGCACAGGGGGACACATTTAGCTCCTAGTTTGTCTAAATCCTTTCAGTAAATGGGAGTCTGGAGGGTAGGCTGTGTTAATATGGCATTTAACCATATGTGTTTTATAACTTATTTTACAATATTTGTTTGTTTAGGACAACTCTTTGTGTGACTCATTGCAACGTATTTGTATCAGCTTTCAAAATCAACATAGAAGTATTCCTTATAAATAAGATTCCCAGAAATTATCTCACTACCAGTCTCCCTTTATACTTCATAATTATCAGTTCGCCAATCTTGTCTGCATTGAAATGTGTCCCAGAAAAAAGGGAGATGTAAAATGTCTTATAAAAATATCCATCCTGCCTTAAGTTAGAGTGCTAATTATTTTTAGAAATCTATTTTTCTAAAATACAACTTCATTTAAAAAAAAATAACTATTTATTCTAAAATAGTGTAGTTTAGGCCTGCAACAGATGGCCTAGCAATTGAAGGCTAAGCAGTTATGTTTACACTGTCACTGCATTGTGTGTCACAATGTTTGCTACAGCCCACTAAACTGAAATAGTTTACCACAATTGCGTAGAAAGTTGATTTGATACTATGTAAAAACCTTACGACAGGTAAGTTCCATTTGTCACTTCATTAAATAATTGACGATTCCAGATAAAGAGTCACTGTGTGCACCTTTGCAATGATTATGAAGTGGAAAGTGTACCAAAGTGGTCAGTGTGTGTGTTTGTAGAATGTTGATTTGATGCTATGTATTTACAGATAAGTATAATATGTCACTTCATTTAAAATAAGCTGTTTCCATTTAAAGAGTCACTACATGTACTTTTGCAATGATTATCAAGTGGAAAGTGTACTGAAGTGGCCAGATTGTGTGTTTGTAGTAAATAACGACACACAATAAAAGTATACATTTTTTTCTCATCATGTTTTTTGTTGGATTTACAAAAAGTGCTGGAACTGATAAAAGGTACAGTAAATCATTTATACTTTAAATGTGTTTCATATGGTCATTGTTTTTCCATTTCCGTTGCAATTTGGTTTGAGCCCACCCATCTTAACACTGGGTTTTTTTGGGATGTAATAAAAAAATATGATGTCTCGTGGTTGACACTTTGAATTATGCACAGTGTACTTTGTTTAATCTGTGAGTAAATCTAGGACAATATTTGTTTTTGTTATTTATACTTTATTTTCATTTTGTAGGTGCACAGCTAAAAAATGGGCAATAAACGTCTCAGGTCTCCACTGTGCTTGAACAACTGACTCCTGAAGACATCAGTGGGAGTATGTCTCCATGCCATGGTGAACAAGTTGAATATTAGCCGGGCTCATCATGATCCTTGAGAGCTCCCACTTTGTCATCCTATCCTAAAATTGCAACAACTTCTCAAGCAGCCTCACCATTCCACCCCTTATCAGAAATTGCTGGTGCAACCATTCAGCCCTGTGTTACCACTCGAACATCAGGCGTGGCTGCCCCTGTCCTGGCATCAGTTTCAATTGTGGTATCTGCAATTACTGTCAAAAGAGAAGGGTACGAAGTTCCTTGGTGGTATACTAACCACCCTATATATGTACTCTAGGTAGTGAGGAGGTGAGGAATTCCTCCTATTGGAACTAGGGCCCTCACACACCCAGCAAGCTAGGTGTCATGCTTCATCATATGGGCCTGCTCCTCGTCGGGCCGGCGCTGCAATGCCCGACGGGCACCCATAAAGGGGCTCTTTATCGGAGATCTTCTGTTCCTTGCCGTTAGGTGCCATGGGTGTGAGGGACCTAAGTGAGTGTAGATGTGAAAAGTGAGTATTAAAACAGGTGAGGGAGTCCTCTATGGTAAACTTTATTCTGAGAGGGTCCCAACCTGGTTAAAAGGAGAAGGGGGGGGCGGCTGTTTTGTTATAATGTGACAAAAATTGCGCTCATCCCCCAGATGGTCAACATGTTTCTCGCCTCAGGTTGTCAAAAGTGATCAATGCCGATTCTTCAGGACCGAGTGAATGATAAAACCTATCTACAATGGGTGGCAAGGTGCAACGCTACCTACCACTTATTGTTCCCACGGGACAGTTACCCGAAGGGAAGGAAGCCAAGCTAGAGTGACAAAGAGAATAAAAACAGAGTAGTTCGAAAATTCCCATGTGAGTTCAATCATTATGATGATTACTGGATGTGTGCTTAGTTCACATTATCAAATGTGACATTTAGAAGAAAAAAACAACAACAATGCTATCATGCAATTCATTATAGCGCTGTAAGTGACTCTGTATGCAAACCCCTGTGCACACATACTCAAAAGTGGTAATAAAGCGAAGTGGTGAGTGATTGTTAACTCACCTATTCAAGGTATCTAGTTGTGCCTCATCAGTAGCAGCGAAGTGTTAAGACACAGAATGTAGTGTCTCTGAGAGACACATAGCACCATGAGAAGTTTTGGTCATATGTATACTGGTTTGTTGCTCAAATAATGGCCCCGATGCAATAGACTATAAAGAACAAAGGGTCCGGGTCAGATAGGATGTTGCCTGTAAACGTGACCCTAAACCACCAACAAAACCAATGTTAAAGTTGCCTAAACTGGGCCAGTGTGCCTGGTAGGCCGATATTCATCGCATCGAAACTCCGGAGGCTCAAGGAGCATCCCGGTGTCATGACTACAATGAACACGCCCCCAAGGACCCGACCGCGTCGAGGACAGTTTACCGATTAAGTAAGGCGTTCGTTTCAGATTCAATAGCTTATGCAGGGCAGTCCCTGGCGCCGGTACCCCTTACCTTCATTCGTCGTGGTTGTCAGGCTGAGCCTCCAACGAGTTATACATACTCACCTGCTCCGGCGCCAGGGACTGCCCTGCATAAGCTATTGAATCTGAAACGAACGCCTTACTTAATCGGTAAACTGTCCTCGACGCGGTCGGGTCTTTGGGGGGTGTTCATTGTAGTCATGACACCGGGGATGCTCCTTTGAGCCTCCGGAGTTTCGATGCGATGAATATCGGCCTACCAGGCACACTGGCCCAGTTTAGGCAATTTTAACATTGGTTTTGTTGGTGGTTTAGGGTCACGTTTACAGGCAACATCCTATCTGACCCGGACCCTTTGTTCTTTATAGTCTATTGCATCTGGGCCATTATTTGAGCAACAAACCAGAATACATATGACCAAAACTTCTCATGGTGCTATGTGTCTCTCAGAGACACTACATTCTGTGTCTTAACCCTTCGCTGCTACTGATGAGGCACAACTAGATACCTTGAATAGGTGAGTTAACAATCACTCACCACTTCGCTTTATTACCACTTTTGAGTATGTGTGCACAGGGGTCTGCATACAGAGTCACTTACAGCGCTATAATGAATTGCATGATAGCATTGTTGTTGTTTTTTTCTCTAAATGTCACATTTGATAATGTGAACCAAGCACACATCCAGTAATCATCATAATGATTGAACTCACATGGGAATTTTCGAACTACTCTGTTTTTATTCTCTTTGTCACTCTAGCTTGGCTTCCTTCCCTTCGGGTAACTGTCCCGTGGGAACAATAAGTGGTAGGTAGCGTTGCACCTTGCCACCCATGGTAGATAGTTTTTATCATTCACTCAGTCCTGAAGAATCGCCATTGATCACTTTTGACAACCTGAGGCGAGAAACATGTTGACCATCTGGGGGATGAGCGCAATTTTTGTCACATTATAACAAAACAGCCGCCCCCCCCCCTTCTCCTTTTAACCAGGTTGGGACCCTCTCAGAATAAAGTTTACCATAGAGGACTCCCTCACCTGTTTTAATACTCACTTTTCACATCTACACTCACTTAGGTCCCTCACACCCACGGCACCTATACGGCAAGGAACAGAAGATCTCCGATAAAGAGCCCCTTTATGGGTGCCCGTCGGGCATTGCAGCGCCGGCCTGATGAGGAGCAGGCCCATATGATGAAGCATGACACCTAGCTTGCTGGGTGTGTGAGGGCCCTAGTTCCGATAGGAGGAATTCCTCACCTCCTCACTACCTAGAGTACATATACAGGGTGGTTAGTATACCACCAAGGAACTTCGTACCCTTCTCTTTTGACTTAACTTAGGGCATGTACGTTGGACCTTTATAAGCCCTATTCGTCCCCTCTCTTGTTGACATCTGCAATTACTGGTCAGTCAAGGTAGTTGGCATCTGTAGCCACCCACAGAAGGTCACAGAGACATGGAGAGAACATTGAAGTTGGATCAGCTGCGGGGAGACAACTGAGGGAGTTCCAATATTTTCTCATGTAATGGGCCAAAATCTGAGGGGTGCGGCTAGCCAGCAAGCGGGGCAACTGGGCTAGATAGTAGCCCTCATAAGGCAAACTGTTAAGTACTCAAAATGACATCAATCGGGCACACAATGACCTCAATTAGCAACAAAATAACCTCATTCAGAAAAAAATGCTTTTCTGGACCAGCATTTGAGCATACAGACCTTACATACAGGGATGGTACAGGATGCTTTCAAGACTAGTTGCAAAGTGTCTACTTTAGCAGACTAATTCCACGTTGTAAAGGTAACGCGATGTAACAGCCGCGTTGTAAAGGCTGTTTCCCGCTATGGTCTGGGGCCGGGAAATTGATTTGCATTAAAGAGCCCTAATGTGTAACAAGCAGACAGAGGTAACACACAGTCCATCAGCCTTTTCAGAACCACCATAACAACTGGTTACACTCAGAGTGGGCCTGTTGTTGACATGACACTCACAAATTATGTTGGACTTTGTAAACTAGCTTCACAGTTCTGCTAGTGTTTCCCATATTACAATTGGCGGTTTACAGTAAGGCACAACAGCTTTTGTGCCCCACTTCCTGCTTATTGGAAAACTCAGTGTTAGTTCTGCCTTACTTCAGTCAATTGTGGGTACAGAAAAACCTTAAAGCTGCATTTGCTTAGACATATAGTAGGCCACTATGCTTTACATGGTAGACTGCCCATAGAACACAAAACCAGCCCTCAGAGTTAAAGTGTATTGTTGTTAAGGTTTTCCACATAAAAGAAATTACCAAAGTGGGTAGGGTGTGGGATACACCTTTTCTACATTTTGCTTGAGTGCATGCTTAGTTCTCATTTACAAGCTTATAGAAGCCATACATGTGTCATCTGCAGGCACATGCATTTTAATAATCCTGCTCCCAAGGAACAATCTGAAGAGAACAGAACATACTCTCTGTGACCTGTGAAGAGAGATGAAATAACTATACCTGCTCTCCTTGTAACCTGCACAAAGATGTGACTCCAAGGGGCAATTACTTGACCTCTGTTCAAACCTAAAGTGATAGCACACACTGCAAGAGCCCTTCAATCCAACTGCACAGATAATGTTTACACATTGAATCTAAGTAAAGTCTGTCTGATAGGGGTTTGAGATCAGGCCAATTTAGTGCCTTAAATGGGTTAGCCTGAGAAGGAGTGTGCACATTACTTAAGGTGGTTACTTCACACAATTAAGGGGTCCACACATGTATAGCATATGCATTACAAAGCATCATCAATTGTCAATATTATCCTTATTTTGTATTATTTATTTTAAAAAATGGAATTATAAATATACACCAGAAATACTATTTTGTTCTAATAAAATAATTGAATGCTTCATCTCTGTTCATTCCATGATGACCTTAATACACAGAAGTTGATTTAAAAGCTATTCATGGAATTTCTGGGTTTTAAACAAATATACAGCAACAGTTGTGTCTTTCAGTCTTAACATCATGCAAAGAAACTATCAATTAGTTTGCGTCAGAGTGCATTGCCATCATAATCTCTGTCATTCTGCTGATGCGTGTCCACAATCTTCCTCTGGGGTTTTCTGTGATAGTCATCATCAGACATACAAGGAATGTGTCTACGCAGGGCAATGTTATGTAACATTCAGCAAAATACCACAGTTTTGCAGACCTTCTCTGGAGAGTAGAGGAGGGCTCCACCAGCCTTATCAAGGCAATGGAACCATGCCTTCAGGAGCCCAAAAGTCCGCTCCACTGGTCCCCTAGTCCAGACGTTTGCTTCATTGAATCAGACTTCCCCTGGTGCTGTTGGGTTCTACAGTGGACTTAGAAGCCAAGTATGACTGGTATATGCAGAGTTACCTGCCAAACAAAGTTCAAAGAAGGACAAAAAGAACAAATGTACTTATTGGGAATCGAATAAATGATTACTATAAAAACAAATTGTTATTCTGACACTAATAAATGATTACTATAAAAAAAATCCAAATAGGGCCGCAGCAGACAGAACGGTGGGGAAGAAATTTGGGCAGTCCAAATTGGGAGCATATACATTAATAAAGCATATTTCTCTGCAATCTAGTCTACCATGTAGGATCATATAACATCCCTCTGGGTCCGTTATATGATGCAAGTGCAGGAACGGGAACCCAGGTGCCACCCATAGAAGAGCTCCCCGTGCGAATCCCGAATAAGAGGTCACATATACGTGCCCTCTCCACCATCGTCTTATACAGGGTAATGTGTTGCCCCTAACGTGAGTTTCTTGCAGGCATTCTATGGACACTCTATATCTTTTCAAATAGGCAACCACTCGTCTTCATTTTTCAAACATTGCTATGCCCCGAACATTCCAGGTGAGTAATTTCATCACAGGTGAAGCCATGCGAGCCGTCCTATATTAGGATCCTTCGGAAACCCTGAGAACATCCCAAACCATTTCATAACATAATCAACTGTATCAAGTCCCTCTTCCCCCCTCCTCATCAGCAGTAATGCGGGTCCATTCCCCCCAGTGCGGAGAGCTAGGATCCATGTTTCCCACCCCAACTCCCTCCCACCCTTTACTCTGTACACAACAAATATCCACTGCATCATTATCCATAGTATATGACTCAATGCTCTCTCATCGTTTGTGTGCAGTAGCCCCTACTCCGGTGATAGTTGGAGTGCCAGTGACCAAGCATCTGGCGGGGTGTGAGACCAGAGCCTCCAGATCCCCGCACGGGTCTCAACGTCCAAAGGGGGCGGGGGCTCCCCGCCAGCTGCAGGGTTTATCAACAGTATAGAGCTCCATCATATACATCACAAACATGAACCAAATGCACTTATGCACTTATCTGGATCACATAGAAATAGTCATGCTCTGCCACTTTCAACAGGTGGTGTCTTAGGAGGCATTAGAGTCCATAATCAAATCCTGTGTTGCTGCATCTGAGTCCGACACTATCTCCGTAACCTGCAGAATTCCGTCGGAGAACACCTGAATTCGTACCGGGCTTCTGGCACCATATTGGAGCCTCTTCTGATTATGGCATCTTCGTCCCCTGGCTGGGCCCGTCATTCCCAATGATTTGGAGGACCCCGTGGGGAGGACCAGGCAGAAGTCTGGCCCCCCCAGTGGCGTCCAACCATTCAGTTACCTCCGCTACCGAGAAGAAGAGCAAGGCTTGGCCGAGAAGAGGAGGCTGTACTTTATCCCAGCGTCTCGCAGCTGCCGTTAATGTCCTCCTTTGATCCTGTACCCGCTGCACATAGGATATAGGGCATATCGGGGTAAATTGCGATGGAGTGACCTTCGAATAGGAGTGGTACCCTGGTACGGGTGGCATACAAGATCGCGTCTGCCTCGATAGTTGAAAAATCGGGCTATGATGGCCCACGGTGGCGCACCAAATTCAAGGCAGGGGATCAACGCTCTATGGGCACTCTCAATATTAAAAAATTTGGAGAGACTTTTAGGAGCTAGGTCCTTGGTAATCAAATTCTCCAAGAACAGCTCAACTGAGGGTCCTTTGGCTCGTTCAGGGAATCCCACAAATCTCAGATTGTTCCTTCGTGACCGTCCCTCGTAGTCCTCTGCACGGTCATTGAGTTTTATCACTTTTATTTGGAGGTCAATGACTGTTTCCCGTAGAGAGCAGACCTCCGTTTGAAGTGTATCCACGTTTTGTTCATTGGTGGCGACTCTATCGGAAACCTTGCATAGGTCACATCTTAGCAGGTTGACGTCGATGGGTACAGCATCTATTCGATTGACCATATCATCCCTGGTGGTATGGATCGCTGCCAGTATATCTGCGAGTGAGGGGCCCTGATCCACAGGGCGCGTGGCCCCCTCCTTCTCAGAACCCATTTCCCGCGGCTCATGTCCCTGGGGGAAGGGCTGCGCATACGTTAGGATCTTATTGGCTTGCACCTTGGCGCCCTTATCTTTCACCATGATGGTTTCCACAACAGACGGGTGATTCTTGGTCAGTTTATAACGGTATCTCAATGAACGTCTACCGCGCCTTGGCTGCTTATCGCTATGTGTGTCCTCTTGTGTTTAGGTTCTCACACGCCGTGCCCCAGTAGTTCTAGTTCTTCGTGTCCATTTTCACTACACGATGGGATGAAGCCACAGGAGATCCTTTGACAAAACAGGAATAGATGAGAATTCATGAAGGAATTAAGAGGGTGAGCTCGAATGCGCAGTTTAAATTAGTCCAATATAATTTCATACACCAAACCTACCTTACCCCCAAAACACTAAGCAGAATACACCCAACCCACTCAAGTGAGTGCCCCCGCTGTAATGAGCCGGAGGCGGCATTCTAGCATATGGTGTGGACCTGCCCAGCTCTAGCCCCTTACGGGGTCGAAATACTAACCAAAATAAAAGACGCCACTGGTTGGGAGGTGCCTAGGGAAATTCGATCAGTGTTATTGGGAGTGCCACCTGCTCCCAAGAATAAAAAAACTAAGTAGGAAGTTTGCACTTTTAGGGCTCGTACTACCAAAACATCTAATTGCCATATCATGGCTGAGCCCCACCTTACTGCAGACTGAGGCATGGATGAGAGATGTATTTGAATGGGCAACTTAATCTGAAACAGATTAGATGGGATGATAAGCTGGAGGATGATTTTCGAGCCTGGGCAACAATGATAGCGGACAAGAGGGCTTCACAGACACCCACGGCACCTGACTGAGCAGAACACGACAATCAAAACCGACCCTCTGATACCATATTTGAGGGAGACCGACAGACGGGAACGATGAGAGACAACCAATAGGCATTACCGGAATGATCCCGGAGGAAGTAACACTGGCACCCTGAGACGGAAGGAGGGAGGGGAGGTTTGGAAGTTTAAGAGTTATTTTGGCATGAGATCTATTAGTTGAATGTATTACACTGTTAAGGAAAAAAGATAAACAGGTTTGGTTGATGTTATCAGCTCACAAGAGTTGTAGACAGAGAGGGGGAGCCTCCCCCCAACACTATGCTACCTCCTGTATGTAACCAAAGCTCAACAACAACTGTGCATATCTATAAATGCCAATAAAGATATATTTAAAAAAACAAAACAAAGTTACAGGATTGGTAGCCAGTGGAGAGGGCATGTAGTATCCGCTTGCCAAGGTTGAGATTGAGCTCAATCGCAAGGTAGCCATGAATAACGTTGGGGTAAGGAAAAAGTAAGGAGCTGGATATCTCTTGGACAATTAATTGATTTCCGATTGCTTGGTGCCAGGACCAGAATCCTTTATGGCTAGGACAACATCAGCCGAGTTGAAAAGAGCACAGGCTACACCACAGTCTTGAAGTGAGACTGGGACCATCTCGGATTTGCAGGGACCATGACAAGGTAGTTAGCAGGAAATGGAAGACTCTGGGAAGACAGTGGTCATGGAGGCCATCAGTTCTGTTCCAAAGGGAGATGAGGATGAGACTCCCAAAGCAGATGATGTGCCAGACTCTGGGTCCCTTCCGGTGTTGCAGGATTTGTTAGCTGCTGGAGGGCCTACCCAAGAATATTTCAGCAAGGCACAAGAAGAGTGCCCTACGCTTGAGGGACTTTGGAAGGAAGCCCAGGATCAGGCCTGCAAAGAGGTAGTCGGGAACAGTATGTTGGCAGGGAGGATGGTCTACTTTACAGTGAACCGGTAAATCCCGAGTCAGGTACTAGCAAGAGGCTAGTGATTCAATTAGAGCACAGGAACTTCCTTTTGTCTCTAGCCAATGAAGTGTCCTTAGCAGGATACTTCGGGATTAGAAAAACCCAGGATATATGTTAGACCCTCTGTTCTACTGGCCAGGGATGCACAGAGGCACAGAGTGGTTCTGTAGGACCTTCCAGCTTGCCAGCTGAGTGGTAAGACAGGAGGGAAGACTAAGGCACTGATGGTGCCTCTACCAGTTGTAGGTGTTCCAGTTGAGAGGGTGGGATTAGACATGCCTAATCCATTCGGCCCTCCCCCTCACAGTCAGGCAACAAGTATATCTTGGTTGTACTGGATCATGTCACCAGGTATCCTGAGCTGAGTCATTCTCACTGACTGATTTAGAATCTTTTAATATGAATTCTTTCATACTCGATAGTGCATTTAATTACGTATTACAATGGTTTTACAATCAAGCAATAAAGTACTTAGTGCTAGTGCACTGCTTAATTTAAAAAAAATTATGTCTCGGAGGAGAATGACTTCAAAGGTGGTGGCAAGAACTATCCTAGGGATTTTTTCTAGGGCCAGGTTTCCAAGGGCAGTAATTTCCGACCGGGGAACCATTTTCTCTCGTCTTACATGGGAGAGATGTGGGCGCAAGCTCGGGTGATCATACCACTTCTCCATGGCATACCGCCCGTAAATTAATGGTTTGGTGGAGCGTTTTAACAAAACACTGAAGAGCATGATGGGAACTCTACCAGAGAACCTCAAGAGGAAGTGGGATCTCCTCCTCCCATGCCTCTTGTTTGCCTACCGACAGATACTGCAGAAGGGAGTAGGGTTAAGTCCCTTTGAACTTCTGTATGAACACCCGGTGTGGGGTCCACTCACCTTAGTAAGAGAAGGGTGGAAAGGAACCTCAGAGACTCCACAGAAGGATGTGGTAGAGTATGTGATTGGCCTCAGGAAGCAAAGGAAAGTCAGGCAAAGGAAAGCTTTCAGGCTAGCCAAATGCTGTTGAAGGAATGGTACTACCAGAAAGCTACACTGACTGGGTATCAAGAAAGTCAAGATGTGTTGGTGCTGAAGCCTTTTTGTCCCATGACTTTGGAAGACAAGTAGAGTGGGCCATACACGGTAGTACAGAAAGTGTCTGAAGTAAACTACTTAGTGGCCACAGGTGCCACAAGGGAACCCAAGAGGGTGTTCCATGTGAACAGATTCAAGCCTTACCTTCTCAGAGAGTACACAGTGAATGTCGTGGCTATGGCATAGGAAGTGGAGGAAGATAGTGAGTCTCTTCCTGACTTGCTACATAGTGACATTAAGGATGGCACTGTGGAAGGGGTGCAGTTAGCCCCTGAATTAACACCTGAGCAGCAGAGGGAGATTATAGAGATGTGTTGAGGCGTTTGCCAACCTCTTCTCGCTGACTCCAGGGTTGAAAACTATCTGTGTGCATGACATAGACACAGGTGACAGTCTTCCAGTAAAGGGCAGGATGTTCAGAATGTCTGACCGGGTTTAGAGATGCATTAAGGCGGAAGTGGCCAAAATGTTGGACATGGGAGTCAATGATCTCATAGTCCTTGTTCTAGTCGATTGGTTCTAGTACCAAAACAAGGGTCTAATGACTTGTGGTTCTGTGTGGACTAAAGCCCTCAATGAGGTAACCAAAACTGATGTCCATCCAATCCCTGAACGGATGAACTTGTGGATTGGTTAGGTGCTGCAAAATACTTGAGTATCTTTGATTCAACAAGTGGTTATTGGCAGATCGCATAACCTCCAAATACAAAGGAGAAGGCTGCATTTTCTGCCGGAGGGACTAGATCAGTTCAAGGTGTTGCCCATTGGGTTGAAAAAGGCTCCTGCCACCTTTCAGTGCCTGGTGAATAATGTTCCCAGAGGGTTGGAAGAGTTATGTGTGGCCTATTTGGATGGCATTGCAAAATTTAGCAATTCATGGGAAGACCACCTGAGACACCTGGACCAGGTGTTGGCTAGGATACAGGAGGCAAAACTGACCATCAAGGCAACAAAGTGTCAGATGGGGCAGTCGTTTGTAGTCTACCTTGGACAGGAGGTGGGGAAAGGGAG
The DNA here is from genome assembly GCA_963921515.1 of Calotriton arnoldi. Taxonomy (NCBI): domain Eukaryota; kingdom Metazoa; phylum Chordata; class Amphibia; order Caudata; family Salamandridae; genus Calotriton; species Calotriton arnoldi. Next base: position 703,032 of record CAWUFW010008224.1, read on the forward strand.
GATTCGCCCGTTGCAAGCCAAAATTAATATTGTGGTGGAGTTGGCGGTACCTCCTTCCCTTTTTACGACTCACCAGGTATTACATAAACATTGTGGCAAACAATGGAAGTATAGTTGCCCCATTCACTGCTTTGACCTCTAGGAAGTAGCCTTGGAAGATAATATGGACTGCAAAGTGTCAAAAGGGATTTGAGGAACTGGAGAAGGCACTATGCAGTGCACAAGTACTCCAATTGTCTGACTACAGTCAGCTTTTCATTGTACAGATGGATGCCTCTTACAAGGGAGTTGGGGCGGTATTAGCTCAACTGAATGATAAGGATAGAGAGCATTGGGTAGCCTTTATTAATATATTACTACACAGAGAGCAGAACTTGGAGGCTTTTGAGAAAGAGTGCTTTGCTACAGTGTGGGCCTTGAGTAAGTACCACCCTTATTTGTTTGGCACTAAGTTTGTGGTGCAGACAGATCATAACCCACTGAATTGATTGATAGCTATTAAGGGAGAGAAGCCCAGGTTGTTGAGATGGTCTATTTCTTTGCAAGGGTTAGACTATGTTGTGGAGCACACGGCCGGATTGAGCCATGGGAATGCTGACTGACTTTGCTGCCGTTTTTACCAATCTGACTACCCAACCTCTCCAGGTTAGGAGTTGGTTCGGGTTGTTTTAATCTTAGAGAGGCGTCTGTTGGGATGGAAAAGTCCTCTGCATGGTAAGAGACGTGTACCCCTGCCCTGCGTGCCCCACTGTGCTGATGTCTGGATCCCTAATGCAGATTTTTTTGTCATAGGCGAACAAGGATTATGCGGGTGCGCCATGACTTAGGCCTGTTAACGGATTGCGACTATGTTGAACCGGGAGGGGCGTCCATAGCACTACCCTCATAGTAGTGGAAAGCTACAGCCTTCACCATGAGTTAAGCAGCACAAGCATGGTGGTAGCAGCATACAGTGTAGTGATCAGTAGTAGTGAACAGGACCTTTTTACCCTGTGTCACTGGAGTGAGGCCTACAGGTTCACTCCCCTTTTTAGAAGTTCTGCTCTTGTGTGCTTAACTCACCCCTGGCCTACATCAGGTAGATGTGAAAGGGTGTGCGTGATGGAAACATGCTGAGTGCATGTGTGCTTGCAAGATGTACACTACACAAGGGTTGAAGTGTGGTACAGTGCACGCATGGTAAATGTGTGTATGCTGGCAGTGTGTTTTTAAAATTCACAATCTAGTACAATACAGAAAGGCTGCACTTCTGAACAGTATGTGCAGACTGAATGCGGTTGCTGCATGTAGTTATGCTCAAGGTGGCATAATCCATGAGGATAACAGTGCTGTACAGTAGCTGTGCTGTGGATGTACAGTGAGCGCAATTGTGTTTATACTGGTACATTATATGGAGAACCTTGAGTTCCATTTTGGGAAGCCCAGGCCTGCCTGGTGAGAACATGGGGAGTAGAGGAATCCCCCCAGACAGATTGTGTATTGCTGCATTCCTGCAAGCTGGGAGGGCATGAACTAGAGGATGGGAGATACAGGCTCGATCAGTGCATTTCAAAGGGCTCTATGATTCAATGATTGATCACAAGGAAGGAGCCTGTACACATCTCAGAAAGAGAGAGATGGGGCTGACAATGGAATCATAAAGAGTAGTGCTGTGAAAAAAATAAAAAGTTAACTTACCTTCACCAGTCCGGTCCCGCGTCGTCTTTGCATCTCTGTTGCTCTCCTGAACAGGAAGCAGGCAGCCTCCCTCCCCTCCCCTAAGCCAATCACAATGCTGCAATGGCAGCGTTGTGATTGGTCGGGACGCCGACCAGCCAGGCGTCTATGGGGAGGCCACTTTTCTCCATGTAAGCTGCATGCAGCCTACATGGAGAAAAGGCAGAGTACGCATGACTGGTTTGGTCGGCCCCAGAGGGCCGACCAAACCGTCAGCGCCCTCAGCAGTGAGCAAGCCACTCCTCCCCTGCCCTAGACCAGACCCACCCACCCCCAACCAAACCCTTCTGCAGTGCGAGAAGCAGAGCGAGAAGCAGAAACATAAAATGGTATTTATAATACCATTTCATGTTTCTGCTTCTCGCACTACGAGAAAGCAGTGGGGCGACGCTCCTCTGCCCACATGGAGGAGCCGCCCCTGGCTGCACCGTTGAGGGGTTCCATACCACTGGAGCGAGTAAGCCATGAATTGGGCCTTTGGGGCCCCGGGGCACATACTGCCATCGGTACTGTGACTCCATAGACTCTTGTGACTGAACTTATGAAAGGAGTCAGTGGGAAGAACTCTGGAGTATGGCCTGTAGCATCCTCTTCAGCCCGGTAGCATTTAAATGAATCACGCCACACAGAGAGCTCGGTTTTACACATCTTTATTCTCTAGAGTGTAACCATTAACTGACACGTACAGCGTCATGAATTTTATTAACCACACCCAATCACTTATGTCACCTGACTACGACGTCCATTAGGGACTAGAGGTGTTCCTACGCTCTATAATACAAAAGAAACGACATCGCCCCCATTTTTAAACAAAAGGTACAAACAAAGCATATATACATCATAGTTATTCAATGAGTTGTCGAGGCGCTTGAACCACTCTTCCAGATCTCGTTGTGTGAAGCGGAGGAAACACGGTAGAAGCAATCACAGCAGGCACTGGTGATCTAGACACAGTTGCAGTCCTTGGACTCTCCTGGCCCTCTGGTGGCAGAGTCTCACTTCAGATTTCTGGAACTGACAGACTTCGAGGCAGGTGCTTGAAATGTGAGGAATCCCTCATAATGGACTTTCCAGGACGATGAGCAGTCACCATGTAATTGTAATTGCATTTATATAGCGCTTACAACCCCTGACGAGGCATCGAAGCGCTTTTTCGGAGAGTAGCACGCTACTCCGGAACCCAAGAAGGATTAGTGTTGAATTAGTATAATGAAATATGAAAGTAATTTGAGTGGTGGATAGGTTAGTCAGTTATTTGGATTCAGAAGGATAGCGGAGGGATAGAAGAGGGAAAAAGGTTTGCATTTATCTAGTGCTTGTTACCCCTGATGGGGTGTTGAAGGGCTTTTTTTGGCGAGTAGCACGCTACTCCGGGACCCATAAAGGATTAGTGATGAATTAGTATAGTGAAATATGAAAGTAATTTGAGTGGTGGATATTAGTCAGTTATTTGGATTGAGAAGGATAGCAGAGGGAAAAAAAGTTTTCATTTATATGGCGCTTGTTACCCCTAATGGGGTGTTGAAGCGCTTGCTTGGTGAGTAGCATGCTACACAGGAACCCATAAGGATTAGTGGTGAATTAGTATAGTGAAATATGAAAGTAATTTTAGTGGTGGATATTAATCAGTTATTTGCATTGAAAAGGACAGCGGAGGGAAAAAGGTTTGCATTTATATAGCACTTGTTACCCCTGTTGGGGTGTTGAGGTGCTTTTTGGCGAGTAGCACGCTACTCCAGAACCCATTAAAGGATTGGTGTTGAATTAGTATAGTGAAATATGAAAGTAATTTGAGTGGTGGATGATATGTTAGTCGGTTATTTGGATTGAGAAGGGTAGCAGAGGGATAGAAGAGGGACAGAGGTTTGTATGTATATATATATATATATATATATATATATATATATATATAGCGCTTGTTACCCCTGATGCGGTGTTGAAGCGCTTTTTCGGTGAGTAGCACACTACTCCGGAACCCATAAAGGATTAGTGGTGAATTAGTATAGTGAAATATGAAAGTAATTTGAGTGGTGGATATTAGTCAGTTATTTGGATTGAGAAGGATAGCGGAGGGATAGAAGAGGGAAAAAGGGTTGCATTTATATAGTGCTTGCTACCCCTAATGAGGTGTTGAAGCGCTTTTTTCGGCGAGTAGCACGCTACTCGGAACCCATAAAGATTAGTGGTGAATTAGTATAGTGACATATGAAATTTGATAAGTGGACATGTTGGTCTGTTATTTTGATTGAAAAGGATAGTGGAGGGATAGAAGAGTGAAGGATTTAGATTTTTTTTTTTTTTTGGGGACGTCATAGCAGTAGTGGGAAGCTTGGGATGAGTAAAAAGGGATGTGGAGGGGTAGAGTCAGAGGGAAGAGTTTAGAAAGGCTTGTTTTGGGGGATCAGTATAGTAAAAAGAGGTGTCAGATGGTGCAAGGAGGGGTAGAGTAGGGGAGAGTCTAGAAAGGGCTATTTTGGGGGTCATAGTAGTGGTATGGGGTTTGAGATGAATGAGAGAGTGGATGTAGAGGATATATTGATAGAGTTATAGGGTGAGAAATAGGGTAGTGCATTGGAAAGAGTAGTAGAAAGAGGTTTGAGATGAGTTAGAGTTCAGGTAGAAGATATATTGAGAGAGGTATAGGGTGAGAAATAGGGTAGTGCATTGGATATGCTGAATTAGAAGAAAGTAATAAATATATAGATCCATAAGTACATGGAAAGTTTATAGATGCATAAAGGAAGTAAGTAGATGTAGATTAAAGATATTGATAGAGATAAAGGGTGAGAAATAGGGTAGTGCATTGAATATGCTTTTTTTTTTTTTGGGAGGAAAGTAATAAATACATAGATCCAAGTACATGGAATGTATATAGATGCATAAAGGAAGTAAGTATAAGTAGATTAAAGATGCATTCGATAAACTCTGGTTTTCAAGTGTTGTACTTAAAAATGTATTTATTTATTCTTTTTTTTTTTTTAAACATAGTTATTCAACATGATTATACAAAGCAATACACATATATAGATACCTATCTATAGTACAAATAAATGCTTATATACAGAGGGATATGCTGTATATTTCTGTTTGCGTATGGTGCTTGTGTGGGGAAGAGCCAATTCTTGAGTAGTTTTCTGAAGATAAGGTGGTTGTCGGTGGGTCTTATGTTGGGGGGGTAAAGAGTTCCATATTTTGGTTGCTTGAACAGAGAAGGATGTGCCACCCATGGTTTTCTTCTTGTATCTTGGGATTTTGAGGCGAGGTGCCACTCTAGAGCGTAGGTTCCTATGATGAATGTGTTTGGTGATTTTATTCCTGATGAAGAGCGGTCCCATTCCATGTATCGCTTGTGCCCCTTAGTAGTCACAACTTACAATGGATCAGCATCGAATGGAGCATAGATTTTCATTTTTGCCTCTGCCTGACAAGGACACGATCTCCTTTACGGAAAGTGATGTCCAGAGTATATTGACACTTGTCTGCATACGTCTTCAAGCTGGACTTGTGAGATGAATCAGTGATTCGAATTATCTCGGCATCAATTGTTCTTTCAGTGGTCCACTGGGGCAACTTGGTACCCATGGCTCTCCCGAACAGCGGGGGGGCTTTCACCACTTGTAGAATGGCATGCACGAAGATTAGAATGAAGAACTGGCTTGAGCTCAAGTTCTTCCAGCATGGCGTGCTGTACGGCTTAAGAGTGCTCATAAAGCGTTCAACAATGCCATTAGCCTGTGGCCAGAGAGGTGTGGTTTTCCGATGCTTGATATTTAAATGAGTAAGAAAGTCTTTGATGTCCCGACCATTGAATGGTCGGCCACTGTCAGATTTTAGGACTGATGGAACATCCCAGGTTGCAAACGTGCCTTCCATTTCAATGACTTGATCATGAGTGATTGAGGAAAGGTCTTCGTCCAGAGGAAACCCGGAGTACTCCTCTACAAACAATTATCATGAGATAATGGCCATTGTCAAGGGGTCCAAAGAAGTCAACTGCAATTTTCTCCCAGATGTGTTTTGGAAGTTCTGACTATTTAAAGGATGCTGGGTTGTGTTTGGAGATAAACAGTTACATAAATGACAAGCCTGGAGCTCTTTTTCAACTTGCTCATTGAGATGAGGAAATCAAATACGGTCTTGAAGGGCTCGCTTAGTGGCGACAATTCCATGATGTCCCTCATGCACCACTTCGATAACTTTTTGTCTGAGACTTGCAGGAATGGAAATTCCTGACCCTCGTAAGTTAATCCCTTCTTGTGTAACTTGACAGTTCATCATGCACATTCTGGAATTTCTGCTATTCAATGTCCTGATCAAGAGGTCAAGAATGTGTTCTCCAGGATTTATGCATAATAATATCTGAGTTTGAGCATATTTCTATGTGCATTGGTGGCAGCACTTATTTGCTCCACAGATATGGCTGCTGGGGTACTGGATCTCACAATGAAATAAACGTGGGCCTCAGCCACTTTAGAAGGGGTACCCTGATACTGTAATGGGACCCGAGAAGGGTAGTCTGCTGGATTTTGATCTTTTCCCAGCTGGTGCACAATATTGTAGTCATAATCTTGCAGTCGTAACCCCCACCTCTCAATGCGAGGGTGCATCTTGGCCTTTGGGTTGACAAAAATAGTGAGTAGTGCTTGGTGATCAGTAACAAATGTAAAATGTTTTCTATACAGAAACACGTGAAATTGTTCCCAAGCCCACACAACAGCGAGGCTTTATTTTTCAGCTTGGGAATAAGCTCCTTCAGTGTGTGGCAAACTCCAGCTAGCATACGCTACAATGCGCCTTTGTGCGTTTGTGTGTCAACTATGTTGAGCAAACAAACAATCCTGTATGCAATTTAGGATCAAAGTAGGCCACTTCAGTAGCACTTTCAATTGCATGTGACCATTGAAATGAAACATTCCGTTTCATCAAGTCTCTCAATGAGGCATTCACAGTGGCAAAGTCACAGATGTACCTGGCAGAAACTGGCCATCCCAAGAAAAGAACACAACATAGTTACATATTGTGGAGGAGAGGTGGATGGCAAATCCTGAACTTTTGCTGGATCTGGAGTCATCCCTATCAGAGAAAATGTGCCCAAAGAATTTCAATTTTGTTTTGTGAAACTCACCCTTTTCAGCATTCAAAGTAAGACCTGCATCAGCAAGTAGATAGCATACTTGTGTAAGGGCTCTAGCAAGTTCTTTCAGTGTGACCCCAAATACTGGTATATCATCACTATAATTGAAAACATGCATGACAGTCTGTATAATGTGATGAATGACATTTTGGAAAAGTTCTGCAGCTGAGCACACTTCGAAACTCTATCTTTTGTATCCGAACAAACCAACATGAGTTGAAAAGGTAGTAATGTACCTGCAATTTTCTTCCAATTTGAGCTGATGATACCCTTTGTTCAAATCAAGGCACGAAAACACTCTGGCACCATTCAACTGAATATTCATATCGGCAATGTGCGCACCTGGATGTTGCTCTCTCAACTACACTATACTTTAGGCTATGGTAGAGAGCCCCCTACCAAGGCCGGAAGGGTAAGAGGTATTCCAGGAAGTGGATACGTCCTCCCGAGTCAAATATTACTAACTAATGGTACCCCAACCAATAAAGGCTCAGAACTAGGCTCACGTGGCGTCAACCGCTCAGGCGCAGGAAAGGAAGCAATTCCTTTTTGTTAAGTAACCCTCACACACCCTATTGGTGTCATGCTTCATCATAGGGTTCACCCTGACTCCTAAAGGTCAGGGTGGGCTCAACCGTATTTTAGGGAGCGTTTAGGAGAGATAGGCCAGGGGGTCTAAAGATAAAAATCCTACTCCGTTCTCCAGGTATCCCTTTATTAGTGGAGACGTAGTGGATATTAAAAATTACTATATACAAAGGGTCGTCAGGGGGTAATGGTCCTATGACCCTAGTGTCGTGCCAACATGTTTCAGCCCTTGATTGAAGGCCTCTTGGGTCCCGGGCTTTCTTCAGGGCAAATAGAGATTCCCTCCCTATATCTTCATAGTGAGGGAGCAGAAAGCAGCACCCTCGTGAATGGAATGGAGGGTATACTTATCTCCCCCTCCAGTCACTTTACGATATGTATCCGCCTGTAAGACAAAAGTGAGAAGAAACAAACAGTTTTTACACATAAAACATTTCACCTGTGCACTCACAGTGTGCTGGGCGTGCTCTCACTCGATTCAATCAGTGATCTGTGATCAGAAAAATGAGCTCTTAAAGGGCCACACTGTCCCATCAGAATGATCACTGAGTGAATTGAGTAGCACACCCAGCACACTAAGTGCATGGGTGAAATGTTTTATGTGTAAAAACTGTTTGTTTCTTCTCACTTTTGTCTTACAGGCAGATACATATCGTAAAGTGACTGGAGGGGGAGAGAAGTATACCCTCCATTCCATTCACGAGGGTGCAGCTTTCTGCTCCCTCACTAGGAAGATATAGGAAAATAACCCCTTTGTTTTAGATCCAGGGAGGGAATCTCTATTTGCCCTGAAGAAAGCCTGGGACCCAAGAGGCCTTTACTCAAGGGCTGAAACATGTTGGCACGACACTAGGGTCATAGGACCATTACCCCTTGACGACCCCTTGTATATAGTAATTTTTAATATCCACTACGTCTCCACTAATAAAGGGATACCTGGAGAACGGAGTAGGATTTTTATTTTCAGACCCCCTGGCCTATCTCTCCTAAGCGCTCCCTGAAATACGGTCGAGCCCACCCTGACCTTTAGGAGTCAGGGAGAACCCTATGATGAAGCATGACACTAATGGGGTGTGTGAGGGTTACTTAAAAAAAAAAGGAATTGCTTCCTTTCCCGCGCCTGAGTGGTTGACGCCACGTGAGTCTAGTTCCGAGCCTTTATTGGTTGGGATACTTTTAGTTAGTAATAGTTCTCTTTTAACTGCCTTCTTTGCTTGACTCATGTCAACACAAATTCACACAGACCCTTCACTGTCCATTTTAGGTACCACCATTATGGGCGAAACACATGGCATCGAACCAGCAGATCGCTCAATGATATCATGTTTCATCAAAGTCTCAATTTCATTTTCAACAGCTTCTTGTAGGTGAAATGCAATTCAACTAGGTCATTGGGCAATAGGACAAATGTCCTCATCAATGTGAAGCTGCACTTTCATTGTCTTCATTTTCCTAATCCATGGAACAATGATGGAAACTGATTCACAATATTATGATGAGCATTGATATTGTAATTCAAAGAAATTAGTCCCATGTCAGCAGCAGTGCGGAAGTTGAGCAAACATACACTCGACAAAGTGCCCTGAAAGACATGGATTGGGGCTTTTACTTTGTATTTTTGTGTTTCATGGTCGCCATGAATGAACCTTGACTTTTTAATGGCATTGAGGCTGCCCACATGGATACCTTGGTTTTCAGTGGTGTTAGACGGAGCACTGGAGGCAGTTCATGGTACTTTTCAGCTGGCATATTTATTGACGCAGCACTGTCTATTAAAAACGGTATTAAGCAACCATTATCCTTCCATTATATTTTGGGACAATGCCCAAATTAATTTCGTGATTTCACTCATCAATCGTTTTCCTTGCAAGAAGCCAAACCTACATGTGCACGTCTTTCAGTTGTCAGCATCAGCATCTCACACCCATTTTTTTCACTGTCACTTGACAGTGACGTCGAAGAACCTCTCGACAAGAAATCAGATGACAATCAGCCTCTTTCAGTTTCTACTTGCCTCAACTGATGTTGCTGTTTACTTCGGTAGGGTGTGACTGGAATGCTTCTAGATTTTTCTGGTAGCCATTTTCTCTTCACGACGTGATGCATTGGCAGCCATTTTGTCTTTACGACGTGGCGCACTCCCTTTTTCCGTTGCTTTTCAAACTGTTACAAAATGATTCTCATTCCTGCAGCCTTTACATATCTGTTCAATGGCGGGACGTTTAACTTCATGCGGAAAAGAAAATCCACATCGAAAACACAACTTCTTTTTCTTTGGAGACATCACTTTGTGCCCTTCTACCTTGTGACTTTTCTTGCTCTTCACATTCAATGCCAGTTTACTCTGTGCCCCTTCGGCCTCCATGTCAGCAATTGTTTGTCGGCACGTTCTTCTGCTCTGGCCGTCATGAGCACATGTTCCAGATTGAATGTTTTTCTCAGCATTCGGCGTCTGAAGGAATCGAAAAGGCAACCATCTATGACTCTGAGCCGTTTGGCTTCTTCATCATTGATTTAATTAAATCTGCAATATTTGATGAGCAATTCAAGTCTTAAACTCACCACTTGTGTCTCCTACTTTCTGATGCTCTTTATTAAAAATATACCTTGCATAGTCAACGTTCTGCACCTGATTTAATTTGGTGTTCAACATTTCTTTAATTTGACGGTATAAAGTTTCTTCACCTCTTTGTATTTTCATTATCACTTCCTTCACTCCTTCTTCTGCTATGTTTTTAAGATATTTGATGATCTTTTTGTCATCAGTTACTTTCAGCGCATCATTGAAATCATCGAAAGCTTTGATTGAGGCACTCCATCTAGCACCAATATTTAGATTCTTGATGGGCTTGAATGAAGACGATCGTTTCAGGAACCCAGTGGCATCATACTTTGTGCAGTTGTCGGCAGCTGCTGCCAGGATTACATGCTGTTCAGGCCGCTTTTTACCTCCAGCATCTTCTGGTCCGCTGTCACCCCCACTGACTGGTGCTTGGGTCATTGCGACCAATTGGAGGTAGGTGGCCACCCTCTTTTTCCTTGGCAGTGTGTAATGGCTTTTTCTTTGTCGCATGTTTGTCACCACTCTCTCCCTTTTCCATCATACCTGGCTTTCACTGCCTTTAGCGTTCCTCCCGCAATTTGCGGTCATTGCTTGTGGCACATTCTGTACCTGTATCACTCCCTTTAGCATTATCATACTGTATAAATGATGGCTCTGTGTTAGGTTGTGGCATGTCCCTCTAATCTCAGTCGTATTAGCAAATTTTCTCAATGACAATGAATGAAATTTTCCTCAGGGCCTTCCTTTTCTTCGAAGGTCTTACACTGGCTGGCGTTGCACTTTGACTCCACATACGCCAACCATTGATTCTCGCTTCAACTGAGGTACACGTGGCATGCATGAGCAGTTTTCTGGACCTCAACAAAGCCTAATAGTTTACATTCCCTGAATGTGGTAATCAGTGAATGGGGAATAACATCAAACCCGTTGCACTGAAGTTAGTGGAACAGGGAGTGGCCTGACAACTACTAGAGCACCGACCACAAGGGGGATTGTGCTACTGCTTTTGAATGTTGTTTATCTTTGCATGTGTAGAATTAGAATTGAAATACTTCTTTTTTATATAAAAACAAGTATATAACTGGACATTGGTTTATTGTTTGCGCTGTTTGCACGTTGAGTTATAAGTCGTGTTCACTGACTGCTCACCCCACGCTACCTAACTGAGAGTCAGGAGCAGAAGGGGTGTTCGCCCAGTTGAACAGGATCCCTAGTAGGTTGGGACCCAGAACATTAGGAGTGAAAGGCCTCTACCATCACGGGTAGGCCCAGTAGCTCTTGCTTGCCTCATGGCCCACTGAAAGGCGTTCTGACAATAATGAGTACAAAGTACATAATAACTTAAGCGATGGAGTAGGCCTTCTAATACTCTCAAAGCGAAGCACACATTTGAAACCACTTTATCATCATGCATAAAGATGAAGTAGCATGTGCCTAGTAAAATGATATCACAAAGGAGTCATTTAGATAATATTGACCAGGTGTGGAATTACATCCGACTCTAATAATTCCAGTTTCACATGGTAATATAAGTATGCCTACATGGCAATAAACAGTAAGTTCTGAGGAACAATGCTTTTTTAAAATAAGTCTCAGATTGCCCTATCCATATCTTTTAAAATTTATTTAGCAGCATTCAATAAGAGTGCTCTCATTCCAAAATACTTCCCTGAGATGCACCATACCATCTCAGGGATGTATGTGAAGATTTTAGCAAATGAATTAAAACTGCTGGCATGCGAACAAATAAACTCTTTGAAATGAGATTGTGGTTTGTGTTGGCAGTAAAATGAAGAGAATTATATTCTTGTTTTGGTGTGTGTTTGAAAAATTTATTTTTAAATTAAAGTTTTGTATGATATTTCCATGGAATACTCTGTGTATTTTTGAGATTACCGCTCCGAATGTGTTTTTTTTAATCTAGCAACCTGAGATGTGCAGCATTTACATATGATATACCTAGGTAACTTTCATCCATGACACAATGTTATTAGCTTGCTCTTTGGAACACTGAGAGGATTTATTTACTTACCTGTTTCTGGCCAAAACTCCCTGTCGTCGGGAATCGGATCCCTCAACATCAAACCTGGAAAGAAAAAGAAAAGGGTATTACCTTCCCGGACACAGTATTAAATAAAGCCTGCCTCTTTAAACAGGGGAACCAAGACACCCAATCAGAAGACGACGGGACGAAGAAGAAAGAAGTTGGAAATCCGGAAGTGGGTGTGGCGGAGAGAGCCGACGCTGAGGAGACGAGTGAGTACAGGAAGACTGAAGAGGCCGGGACGGGACCAACAAAGAGAGGACTGACAGGAACATCCCCAGGAGTGTGGAAGGAAGACGACGTGCAGCTGGAGACCACCAATGGACCCGTCGAGTCAGCAAGTTGCAGCAGACACCGAGTCCGGTCTCGAAGAGTGGTGGTTGGCCCCGGAGGACGCTCAATGACCGCCACAACTCTGGAGTATAAAATACATTATTGAGAAATCAAGTAAGCCTCCTCACGTTTACCTCCGACCCAGCCCTTTAAAAACCCCACGAATGGTGTCATTAGTGGGATTTGGAAGTATGGAGGCGGTGATAAATAAAATGGCTGAGAGTCAGGGGAAGCTGAAACAAGCTATGGAAAAACTTCATAATGCAGCTGCAGAAGATCGGGAAGCCATCCATAAGGCATTGACATCCCAGTCCAACGCTCAAGAGGCTGCCTTAGGGAGACTGGCCGATACATTAGGCCAACAGCGAGGGCATACTGCGTTACCTTCTGTAGACCTGCCAAAATATTCAACTGGAGAGGATCCAGATTTATTTTTCAACAATTTTGAATGGATGGCACAGACTGCTGCCTGGCCAATGGATAGGTGGGGACAATATCTCGGTCCTCTACTAACAGGGGAACTTCTGCATGTCAGGCTGCAAATCCCCAGGGTACTACTCCCTATACAGTGACAAAACAAAATATCCTTCAACATTTGGGGGTGGATAATGAAACATATAGAATAAGATTGCGACAACTAAAAGAGGGAGCCCATGAAACCCCCATGGCATTGTATTATAGAGTTAAAGACTTAACAGATAGATGGTTAAAACCCCAGACTGCAACAAAGGAAGACATAATGGAGAAAATGTATTTAGAACAATATCTTGCTTCCTTACATCTCCCTATCCAAAAGTGGGTGAAACAACATACCCAATTGACTGTGGTATGTGCTGTGAAGATTGCCAGTGCTTACAGTAGAGCACAAGAACTTCAAAGAGGAAGGGACGATCCTCATTGTAGAAAGCCTTCTCCCATTCCTATTTTATCGTCTACTACCACTAAACCAAAAAAATCTGAACTAGTAACACTCCTCCCGGGACCGGTAGCAAGGCCTCCTGCACCAGGACCACATCGCTTTCACTGTGGAGGGTTCAGATATATGGCCCGCGTTTGCCCGCAAAAGGAAGAGCCTATGCAAATCAGAATGGCACGGGTTTTGTACAATAGGAACAGGGAGAAGCAAACCCCTCCCTACCATTGTGAAGTAACTGCTCTAGTAGATACAGGATGTTTACAGAGCATGATACAAACGCAAGCCTTACTTCACCCAGTTATACACAACCCAGAAATAGTAAACATTCAATGTGTACATGGGGATAGTAAAGGATATCCGTGGCTGAAGTGCAGTTACAACATAGAAATTTACCTGCTGTACCCCTTAAAGTAGGGCTCATAACCAAACTTCCAGAATCGATGATCATAGGTAATGACTATCCTCATCTCAGTTCTTTGGAACAGAAATCTTGGAAGGAAGGAGATGACTGGTGGGCTACCAACCCTTTCTCCCATTCCGATTACCATGAATGGCCACCCGTGAAACAAAGGAAACACCGGAGACAAGGAATGGAGGGAAAAAACTAGGCCCTTCACAGGTACTTACTGTTTCAACCAGGGAATTCATTTGGGCCAACGACCACGATTTTAGGGCCACACAAAGGGAAGACCCATCATTTAATGAAGCTTGGCAGGTAGCCACTGACAGAAGACCTGACAAAAATAGGTCCCCAGTTTTTTGTGAGTAATGGGTTACTGTATAGGAAAGGAGGCCCTAAAGACCAAGCAAAGTTATTAATTCCCACTCCTTTTAGGGATAAGTTTCTGTTTTTAGCCCACAGTCACCTTCTTTGAGGTCATTTTGGAAAAGAAAAAAATGGAGAAAACTATATTAGAATTTTTTTGGGGGCCCAGGGTTTTTTAACAGGTGCAGAAATACTGCAAGGAATGGCCCATTTGTCAAAGGTTAGTGGATATAAACCACCCAAAGTTCCCCTAAGGTCCATGCCCATTATCGATGTTCCCTTTTTTCGGGAAGGAAATGATATAATAGGACCTCTATTGCCTTCTAAAAGTGGATATTGGTATGTGCTAGTCCTCGTTGACTATGCCACCCATTTCCCTGTAGTCATAGCCCTATGTAATCCCAGTACCATGACCGTGGCTTAGGCTACGATAGACGTCTTTGTTAGAGTAGGCTTCCCAAAAGAAATACTGACTGGCCAAGGGACGCCCTTTATATCTAAAATGATGAGACAAGTGTGTCACATGTTGGGTGTCACACATATACGCGCTGCCACCTACCACCCTCGAATCGACGGCTTGGTAGAGCCATATAATGCCACATTGAAGAGCACCCTAAAGAAATGATCAAACCCCGAAACAAAACACAGAGGATATGTTACCCTTGGCCTTATTTGCTATAAGAAGGAAAGTCCAAAAAGTACAGGATATTCCCCATTTGAACGCCTATATGGACGGTAACCTAGATCTCTCCTGGATATGGCCAAAGAACAATGGGAAAGGGAAGGGGATGATTTGAAACCTTTACCAGAGTACGCAGAAAAGCTACAAACTCATCTCGGACAGATGCAGAGCATAGTAAAGGAGAATCTAGAAAAGGCACAGGACCAACAAAAAAAGCAGTATGATAAAAAGGCCAGGAAGAGGGAGTTTAAGGTAGGGTGTTATGTTTTGATTATGATGTCATCTTCCGACTACAAATTGGTGGGTCAGTGGCAGGGACCCTACAAAGTGTTAGCAAGAGTGACCCCTGCTACATATCAAATTGAAGTTGATTACTGTAGGAAAACCTCTCAAACATATCATGTTAATCTGCTTAAGAAATGGTAGGGCCCCTTAACCGTGTTTACAGGAATAATCAATGATGATGGGAATTCACCCCTCTTTCTATCTAGTATAGATCCTGACCTCAACACCTCTCCTAAATAAGAATTGATAACATGCTTACAATCCAGAGCTGAAGTTTTTTCCCTTAACTTGGGTAGGACTACGGCGGTAGATAACCCTATTCGTACTCCCCCTGGGAAAATGGTAAGGCTAAAACCTTACAGAATACCGGAAGCACATAGAGCAGTGATAAACTCCGACGTCCAAAGGATGTCACAGATGGGAATCATTGAGCCATCCACCACTGAGTGAAGTTCCCCTATTGTTATAGTACCAAAACCGGATGGTTCTGTTCGGTTTTGTATTGACTTTCGAGAAGTAAACAAGATTTCCCAATTTGATGCCTATTCTTTTCCTAGGGTTGACGAAATGGTGGAAAGGTTGGGAGAGGCTCAATATATCAGTACTCTTGACTTATGTAAAGGTTACTGGCAGGTACCTCTTCAACAACAGGACAAAGAGAAAACAGCCTTCTCCACTCCTGAAGGCCTGTATCAGTTTACAGTCTTGCCTTTTGGACTGCATGGCGTGCCTGCCACTTTCCAACAGCTCATGAGTAGGGTCCTTCAACCCCATGCGGAATATTCTCCCACATATATTGATGACATCATTATATATAGCCGCACATGGAGCCAACATTTAACATACCTGCAGGCCTTCTTGGATTCCCTGAACTCATATGGACTGAAAGTCAACCCTAAGAAGAGCTTATTGGCGGCAGAATCAGTCAAATATTTGGGGTATTTCTTAGGTAGGGACATATACGTCTACAAGCTGAAAAAGTAGTGCCCATCTCCAAGATTCCTATGCCAAAGACAAAAAGAGAATTGAGAGCTTTCTTGGATCTAATAGGTTACTAGGGGTATTTCATTCCACAGTTTTCCCAAATAGCCTCTCCATTAACAGACCTGCTAAAAAAATCATGTAGGACAGAAAACAAGTTAAAACAGCCCTCCCCTCTTCTAATTAATGATTTCAATACTCTCAAACAGGCACTAGTGTCAGAACCAGTTCTTACTAGTCACAACTATAATAAACCCTTCATCGTTCAGACTGATGCTTCAGATACTGGAGTAGGGACAGTATTATCCCAGCTGGATGAGCAGGGGGAGGAACGGCTTATCGCTTATATCAGTAGGAAACTCTTTCGTAGAGAACGAAAATATGCGCCCATTAAAATGGAAGCCCTAGCCATCAAAGGACCCATTAATACCTTACGGTATTATTTAGAAGGACCTGAGTTCACCCTCTATACAGACCATGCCCCATTAGAGTTGATGGGTCAAAACAAGGGTAACAATGATAGGGTCCTCAGATGGTTCTTAGCCCACAGCCATTCTGCTTTCGAACCCTCCATCGTAAGGGCACTCATAAACTTAATGCGGATTACCTGTCCAGGTATCCCCATGAAGATTTCCTCGATGATAAGAAAGTAAGTGCAGAGAGATGTGAGGATTTACCTACCTGTTTCTGGCCAAGACACCCTTTCGTCTGGATCCCTGGATGCCAAACCTGGAAAGGAAAAGGTATTACCCTCCTGGACACGGTATTAAAGAAAGCCTGTCTCTTTAAACAGGCAAACCAAGACACCCAATCAGAAGAAGCCGGGACGAAGAAGAAGGAAGTTGGAAATCCAGAAGTGGGTGTGACGGAGAGAGCCAACGCAGAGGAGACGAGCGAAATCAGGAAGAACGAAGAAGCCGGGACGGGACCAACAAAGGGAGGACCGACAGGAACTTCCCCAGGAGCGTGGAAGGAGGACAGTGTGCAGCTGGAGACCACCGATGGACCCGCCGAGTCAGGAAGCTGCAGCAGACACGGTCAGGAGGACACAGACGCTGAGTCGGTCTCAAAGAGTGGGGATTGGCCCCAGAGGATGCTCAATGACCGCCACAACTCTGGAGAGTTGCGGCTGAGTGGGTGAGTGTTGGGGACCTGAATCTAGCGGGAGGAGAGAGGGGGGCTACAGAGGGGCACAAGTGGTGAGTGGCGAAGGACACATCACACCTATTTCGAACAAGACAAGGAAAGTCACCCAGACCTAAACGTGCACTTGCACGCCTAAACCAAAAACTACCAGTACCATAAAGCCTTGCCAAACTACCAGCTCTGAAATAGGAAATCAGGGAAGAAATTTCCTCCTCAAATTGTGTTTTCTCCTTTTACTAAAACTTCAATATTAATTCCCTTCATTATCTCTTCCTTACTCCTTTTGGGCATTTTTTTTTGTTTCTTCTCCTCTTTTCTCATGCAAGGCTAAAGGAATAAACACTAAACGGGGAAATATCATATAAACCTGGGTATATTTCCCTTCTGGAGAATACATTTACTCGCCAATTATTCTCACTAGAGGTGTGGGGAATTGGAAGAAAAACCCTAAAATTCAGACTAATACTTACAGCTTGCTTGCCTTTTCTCTTCTTCTGAGACTCCGGGGACATCCAACTTTGCTGATTGCCCTAAAGAGAAGAAAATAAGACACTGGTTACTTCTGGAGGAAGTTTCTTTTGAGATTATTATTTCAGTGTCCCATAACTTCAATAAAAGACATCATTGAGAAATCAACTAAGCTTCCTCACTTTTACCTCTGACCCAGCCCTCTAAAAACCCCACAAACACATACGAATATGTATGTCTGAAGATAGCAATGTTTAAAAAATGAAGACAAATATTTTGTCTTTGCAGAACAAAATATTTAATAACAAATATGATGGATATACCAACATTCTAATCACACTGGGAATCTCTCAAGTTTCCATTTTTTATATATTATAGCTGTATGTGCAGAGATGCAGGGACAATTTGTCAAAGAGTTGCAAAGAAAGGAGATGGCTAACAAAAATATATTTACAAATACTCATTTAGAAATATATAATGGTTGAATAAATGCTTAATACATTTCACACTTAAAATGGAAGATCACCTTTTAATTGTAAGCAAGGATTGCTAACAAACAGAAGTTTGACAATTCTATATATTTTAATCACATACCAAATCTTTATCTGTGGAATAAGGGTCAAACAATATAACAGATTTAAAATCAGAATGGAATACATTTGAAGGAATGAGCCTATTACAAAAGAAACAATATATGGTGTTATTGGGGCATTGACAAACCTGGCTTTACAAAAAAACTATTATGAAATAGAAGTATCTTCAATTGATAATGTCTTATATTTTGTAATGTTTAGCATTCTCTGAAAATATAAATACAGTTTTTAAAGCTGTAAAAGTTTTTTTTTTTAAACTTAAATAAACATTTATGTTGATTCTAGCAACTTCAGAAGCATGTGAATGAGACGGTGGGTATCTGTCTAGGACAGTCGCTGGAAATCCAAACACAAAATCACGGATACTGAAACATCCTGCGGCACAGAGGGTGAGGGGGCTGGCATGGAGGCCAGCACTACAACTGACTCGGAGGCCTTTATCATTGAAAATCCCCTCATTGCAGCAGAGCAGGATAATAATGATCAACCAACAATACCAGAGTCTGCCAGCAAAAACAGAACCATCTCCACTGTGAGTCCTGCTTCCCCAGTACCCAGAGCACACTAGACCATAAACGGCCTGTGGTCTCCTTTGCCCCAGGCACCACTCATCCAGCATCCATGGTACCAGCAGTGATGTCAGAAGAGGCAATTTTTAAAAGCCTCTCTGTTGGGCATACTGCAGTACTAGATGCCGTCCAGAGTGTGGGTCAGCAACTTACTTGGGTAATCTGCATCTAGGATGGCATTCACTCTGCCAGGTTCTGCCCTACAGCATGAACAATGTCAAGCAAGTGCCTCATCTGACAACACTGCAGCTCCAAAAAGAACAATTGATGGACGGTATACTGAACAGTGTCAAACATTCACCTCTAGTACAGAGATCTTGGCCTAAATCCATAGTTTTATTGCTCACCATGCCATTCCAGTTTGGAACCAGGATGCTTGTTTCTAATCCAGGGAGGACCTGGCCGGCAGTTCGGGTTGGACTGTTCCCATGGGGTGCAAACTGAGGTGGCATGGTGGACAAAAAAACTAAGGATTGGGATGCGGCCCGAGCGATTACCAGTGGCTGAGATTAATTCAAGCATTTCATCCATCACCTTATTGTTTTAACACTGCAGCTCCCACACTTTCTACCATTCCTGATCCCAACCTTACCACCTCATCTGCAACCATCCCACTTTCTCCCCATTTTCACCAACCTGACCAATTCATCACATCACCACACTTAGACACTCAACAAACAACAGACATGAAACCAAGCACAAGACACACACAGGCCACACCTAAAAGCAAACCCTCAAGATGCAAACTCACACACATTCACACAAAATAACAACACCACATGTAAAAAAACACACAAGGAAACAGCACTTTCCCTATCCCCAGAAACTTCTCCTGATCCTACACTTACCCCTAAACCCACTACCTATCCTCGGCTCTAATCTCCTTATCCCCAGGGCTCTCCTGTGCTCCTAACCCTACCCTTACCCCTAAACTTACTACTCTTCCTGCTTCCTCCTATACGCCTAAACCCTCCCCCTGCTCTTAAAACTACCCTTACCCCTAAACCCAATACCGATACTGCTTCCTTCCATACCACTGAACCCTCCCCAGTTCCTTAAACTACTCTTACAATGCTAAACCCACTATCCATCCTGCTACCTCAAGAACACAGAAACCCACCCAAGTCTTTGAGAGTGCCTCACCCCAAAACCCACTATCCTTCCCATTTCATTCCATACCCCCAAACAACCCCCTCCTCCTAAATCTACCCACAACCCTAAACCCACCCCTGCCTTAACCACAATACATCCCCAACACACTCTGTCAAACAGAAATCCACACATACACCAAAATAACACAGCAGCTTACTCCCAAAAACACACAAAACAGATTTACAACAAGCAACAGCCAAAGAAACCAAACAGAAAAATACCCAAAAACAAACACATGCACAATGAGAAACACAACCAGGCACATCTACTAAAACACACACACAACTTGCATACACATGGAAAGACCCACACAAACTAACAGATGCAACACCCTACACAAGTAAAGTCAAACAAACACACACATCACAAACACAACGCTCACAAACACAATCACACATTCACACAATAGACACATCCCTACCTACCCAACCCACCTACCCACCATCAACTAGCTTTTCCAGTCAAACTCCCACCCTGGATTATCCTTCCCAAGGTGCCTGTATAACATTAATTCCTGAAGGAAGACCATGCCCTTGAGGAGGGAAAGAGTTGCTTTGAGATGAAGAAGTAAGATAAATGGCAGAAGACATTTTTGTCAAAGGACATTACCAACTTTATATATACTTTATTTTGTTAACTAGAATTTCTCTCTGTCTGGTCTATTTAGCAGCTTATGCTGTTAGGATTCCTTTATGTTATCAATTAAAACCATTGTTCATTTAGTTAAAATACAAGCCCGGACTGGCCGTGCCAGGCATCTGGCATTTCCCCGGGAGGCATGAAGGTGGGGGGCCGTTTTTGTAGCAGTGCAGCAGTTTTGAAACCACACGCTGCAGAGTTCCTTGTATATTCAGTAGTTTTCTGGCAACAATAAAAGTGTCAAGATAACTCTGGTGATTAATGTACCTGCTGGAGAGAGATCAGAGTTTTGTCTGGTGGCAGTTTTGACTCATCTAAGGTAGCGCAGAGGGTTAGTATGCCTACTGCAAAGGACGTGTACCATGGAGATCACAGAACAGTATTTTATGTGCATAGCTGAGTGGGTTACTCTTTTGTCAAAGAGACCTTTTGTTGCTGTGCAATTCATAAATTACAATCATAATCTAGCACAGTGAGCTAAGAAGTGTCATCAAAGAGCTACATGCAAACTACATGGTACAGGTTAGAAAGTTATATTTCTACTCGTCTCTTTCATTATCTTAATGTATCTAAAAACAGGGTTTGTTTTGGTAGAAATAAATTTTTATTAGTAAAGTCAACCCTAACTACTGTGTTACGTTCTGAATCCTGAATTTGTGCTTCTCCAAACCAAGCACTCTTAAAAAATGCCTACCAGTATGAATGATGTGAATCCTACACCTTGCATTTCCCTTTGTAACATTTTCTATACATTGATTTACACATTCATTGTCTCTGTATTTGCGTGTGATGTAAAGATCTCTGACACCCTACATTGGTATGAGAGGCGCTATAAAACAAATACATGTGAGAGAGGGGCTATGGAGAGATGAGAGGCAGTGTTGGTGGGTGATAGTGAGGAGCCCCAACAAAGATTGTTGAATCCGGGTGCACTTTAAGGTTACCATTGACTATGCTTTAAAAGCTAATACAATTGAATATGTAATGAAAAATGTGTTGTAGAATATGTTATTTTTGTCCACAATTTCTTGGAGGGAGAACACCCCAAACCCTCTTTGTAGTGGTCACGCTCACTCGCTGCATTCACTATGCATCATACGGGGGCTGGTCTGACAAAATTTGCCAGGGCTGCTACGGGCTCCTAGTGTGTCCCTGTTAAAATATATATATATTTACTTAAAAAGATAAATATGTTTTGGATTTCAGCAAGGCTTTAGGATATGTTTTAAGTAAATCTTGTAAGAACATTAGTATTTTATGCATATTACTGTCATGCATGTGTATATTTGCAAAAATGGATGTAAAAAAAATAGTATTTACAGCAGCCATTCTTTGAAATGTATTGTCCAAATATAGGCGTATTTTGATATGACAATTAGTCCAAAGATAATCATTCAAAGGTAAAAAAAAAGTTTTAAATAAAAAACATCCTTATGACCAATGAGGCCCATATAGCATTAATGTGTGAAAGTGGATTATTATAAATGGTAGGTAGTCCTCTTCAAGTAATAAGGGCTGTATTCCTTACTAGGTCCAGTTAGGTCTCAATAATTTAAACATGAACTCATCCCACAGTGCTCTGTTCTTCCATAATCCTATGTCAGAGCCTCTCTTCCCCAGTCAGAGCTCTGAGCAAACCCCTGAAATGTGTCTAGGAAAATGAGGAAGGAACCCTGCAAACCAGTTCTGAAATCGCCGCCCGCCCCCACACACACACTGGGATTAATGCCACTTTGGCTACTTGGACAATGCTAGGGGAAGGACTAGGTGTGAGTTATATCTGCCTGTGACAGGGGATGCTCCTTTGAAGCTTGTGCATTTGGTAGGCGCAACCAGCCCATCCTGGCAGGAGGAGGTCACACCTCCTCCCAGCCAAGGCACTTTTGTTCCATTTCCTGGGCCCATTCACACCTCACAGCAGACTGGCAAGTGACAGTTGGGGATCAACTCTGAAAGACTTTATGCAGAAAAAGTTCAACTTTGTAAAAGTGCCATTTTCAAAATAGTTATTTAAATTCCAACCTGACCATTCGATTGGGTTCTACATTTCTATTAATTTGAGTCGTTAAATCATGGTTCTAGCTATTCCCAAACTGAAGTTATGCATTATGAGGTGCTATAATGTGACCCAGTGTTTTCCGTGGAAGAGCCTACCTTGCCACAGTGGAAAATAAGTTTGGGAATTTGTCAAGCCAGGACATGTAAAACTTAAGTACCCATTTCCTACTTTTTAAATTCTATGCATCCTGCCCTATCAGCAATTAAGGCCTACCAAAGAGGACTTATAATTGTTAAAAAGGGAGGTTTAGGCTTGGCAAAAGGTATATTCTGGCAGTTTGAATTTGCTGTTTTAAAACTGGACACTCAGGCTGCAGAGGCAGGCTAGAGGACATGCTTTGTATTGTCACTTTAGTAGTGGCACAATAGGTGCTGCAGTCTACTAATAACATTTAACTTACAGGCCCTGGGTACACAGGGTAACATATACTAGGAACTTATATGTATGTTAAATGTGGCAATTAGGACTTTTACTAATTCAACATTTTTTAGGGGGTCAGACCACATGTTCTGGATCCTGGTTAGCAATGAACAGAGTCAGAATAATCAACATTATCAGTCAAAAATAAAGGGGGTGATCCTGCAAAAAGAGGCATTTTCTTACAATTAAGATTTAGCATTAGAAAATTAATTTTACAGAAAATTAAACCCATCATTTGGATCTAAAATGTATTCAGTTTAAAGACGGACACAGAGAGGAAAACAAGGTAGTCCAGAAAGCATATTTTAACAGTTTATTGTAGGGAATGTAAACATATTGCAGGTTCTACAATGTTGAGTCATTTAGTAATGGGTTGGTCTCTTGACATTTTGAAAATATTTTTCACAATAATTAAATAATAATGGCCCTTTAAACTACTTTCTTGTTTCTAAAAAGGTGTTAAAAACAGCCACATAAGTAGTGGCTAGCATGCGTGAAGACCACTCATATGTACAGAATAGTTAGGTACTGATGTGACAAAATGTGAGTGAAAATTATAAAGGTCTCACAGATTGCACATTTATGTATATAAAAATACTGTTTAGATTTACATAATTTTCCTCTTTCCCAAATTATAAAACGCATTTAAAATAATGTAAGTTTAAAAAGAAAAAATACATTGGACAACATGTAATTATATTAAACACACAGCACAAATACAATATTTTGCTCATTACTATTTACAGGATGTTATAAGACCAACATCTAAAAAAAAAGTAATTGAATTCTCTAAACATTGTACAAATACTTATATAAACTACAATTTAATTGAAAATATAAAAAGAATTGAGCATAACAGATTGCAAGACATAATGCAAATAGAAAACACATTAATATAAACTGCTCATACTGGGCATGTGAAAGAAGCTCTGGGAAAAAACATGAAACAGGGTTGATGTATCCGTTCTGCAATACATCAAGATCGTCATGAAGGTATGGTTGCTGGCACAATAAAACACAGATTTTTACAGGATGAAAAGACAAGGAACACCTACCCTCGATTTTCAGGTCAATTGGTTTCTTCATAAAAAGAATTTTTCATAATTAAATATTTTGCGCTCCTAATGATATTAACATGGAAATGTATTTAAGTGCAAATGTATTTAAGTGCACTTTTCAACATTTTACTTGACTGTAGTTAATATTGGCAGCATTTAAAATGGCCAACGTTGGGCTATCATGTCTTTCTTGACCTGTATCTTCTTTTTCATTTCAGGAGGAAAGCTGTACTAGCAACTTCGAGCTCTATATAATTTATTGTTATTTTTTCACGTGAATGTTTCACTTTACATAATCCTCAGAGTATCTAGTATTGAGAGCCTGTGAGCGACTACATCTTGGAAGGAGTGTCTTTTCTTATCTTGCGGATATTGAAGCTGAAGGGATTTTAGGAGAGGGATTTCATTGTGGTTTAGAATGTCTTATCAACGTCTACTTCACCTTGATTGGTTCCCTTCATGGCGAAGAGGCTGATTTAGAGAGTATAGCCGTGGCAAACTGAAGAAAAGGTGTGTTTTAAACCAGTGCAATGCAGAGTTAAGACTCAGATGCCTTCCCCACTTGTTAGATGAAACTTTACTTGATTCAAATATATACTGCCTTTCAGAGGCTTTCCATGCGGACACCTTCTTCCTGACTTTCTCACCAACCTCACCGACTTTCCTCTAGCTTTGAAAGGTAGAGTGAATTTCCCTTCATGAGAGATTGAGTGACCTTTCTGGTATTTCAGACATCTTTATAACAGCTGTCTTTGCATTTATGTCCTTTTTATAGTTCATTTCCACCATCTCAAGTATGGAGGTGACTTTGCCATAGTTACGTTGATGGAAAGGGAAGTCTAATTAAGGCAGGCATAGATATGGCTTGTTACTCTGACTGCCATATTTGCTTTAATTACTCCATCAATGGAGGAGGACCAGACCAACGGAGTCAATGGAGGTTTGATGGAGTTTCGTTCATCAAACTGCCAAATTTTACATATGGCGAACAGACCGCTATGACGGAGGACGGAGTTTCAGGTGACTTCTGTCGGAGCTATTCCATCGGCAGAACTCTAAATCAGCCTCTTAGCCTGATTTGCAAGACCAGCCAAAGGAGTATGGACTATTCATGGCCTCAATGGAAGTACTGGTATGTGCTCACAAAAGGAGAGCATGCATTAGAAGCAAAACACAAAGTGATATACTTTCAGACGCTCTCAGAGAGGCAAAAACACACGTAGAACCCTCAGACGAAAAGGAAGGACCGCTTAAGATCAAGAACTAAACAGAAGTATAGATCCACTTTAAAAATGTATCCCAAGCTTATAAGGAAAGCCTGTATCACATGTTAGGTGGACAAGCTAACCTTACCCTCAAACTCTATTTTTACAGCCCACTGTCTGTCATGAATCCATTGTTCTTTCTCAAATGTTGTGCGATAAATGATCAAGGTTCTTCCCAGTGGTGTAACAATACCCCCGCAGCCCCGCGGTGCGGGAGGCTCCCCAAGCTCCAGGGGGCTCCCTCGGGCACTGTGCACGACAGGACCGTAGCTTTGAGCGGACCGAGTAGGGCCAGGCCAGCCTATATTTTTGTTTGCCCCATAAAAAATACAAGCTTTGCCTTTGTTTTTCGCCATATCATTATTGGAATGTGGACCTGTTCTTAGAATGCTCTGCATAACAGATTGCACTATCTGTCTTGACTAAGGAGTAGAGTTTGGATGGGGACTTATCCCCCAAGAAGGAGTGGAGGGTCAGTGCAGTCACACATGTGACATTTCCCTCGAGGCCCAAATCAAAAATAAATTGAAAAGAGAAGCAGAGGAGGGCCCAGGGCTTTGGGGCGTGTCCTTCTTGACCCTTGCTCGACTCTACCAGCAGTGCTCGGGAGTCAGTGCATGTGCGCTGCACAGCTTGCCTGCCAGTGCAAGAGCTGCCTTTCCCTGTAGCATGTGCCACAGGATTACCTAAGACCCCTTGGTGCTACAGCAGCTGCATCATAATATTTGCAGCATGCCACTCTCCACCTGCATTTGTACTGTTTGAAGCACCTGTGACCAGGACCACTATGGGTACTCCAGCCGGACAGGGAATCAGTGGTCCTCAGTTATTGTACGACTGAGTGAGCAAGGGTAATCTGCTGCACTGCAAGATAGTTATTTACACATAAAAGGAGAAAGGACCCCTTTCTCGTAAGAGGTGGGCTAGCCAATAAATTATTAGGGACTGCCTGCAAGAGCAGTTCAGGCTTGGCTCTAACAAGCCAGTATATAAGTCAAGGGCCATGAAAATATCTGGCATGTAAATTATGCAGCAATGTAAAAATATGAAAACGGACTGGAGCGCACAAATTAAGAAGGCTAGCCTAAAGTTGGCCCGGGCAGCGGGGGGGTTAGCAAAGATCCTCAAGAAGTGCACTCATAAAATGGTTGGACCGGTGATGGAAATTTATAAAGCCCAAGCAAGGGGGACGGCCTTGTATGGGGCAGAAATCTGGGGCCATCGGCCATCCTACCCCCTTTCCAAGAACGAAAATTCCTTTGCCAGGCAACTCCTAGGTCTTCCCAAAAGTACACCACTTACGCCACTTCGAATGGATCTGGGGTTGGACCAATTGCAGAGGAAGTTGCCCTTAGACCCCTCTTACATTGGCGACGTTTATGGAGTACCCCAGAATTAGTCGTTTTTAGAGAAGAGCTGAAGGAAGTGTTAAACTTACAGGGAGCTAGTAAAATCCCATGGCTGGCCTATATCAAAAACTCTTTAGAAGCTATGGGGATGGGCGACATTTGGGCTAACGCTGAAGGAAGCTGCTTGTCATTATCCAGGAAGGCCCTGTCAAAGACCTTTAGGGAATACAAACTTAATCAGATAAAGAGGAACCCCGCGACTGGTATATTGACTGCATCCTTCCTAGAGGTTAAAGAGCTATATAGGCTAGAACCTGCTCTTGACGTCATCCAGCCTCCCCTTGCTAAAAAGCTCTATCTACAATTTAGACACGGAGTATTGCCATTTCATGCATTTACAAACAACTGGGGGGGGGGCACTCTGACTCAGGGTTGTCCGGTCTGCAATAACATATCGGATACGGACCAACACGTACTATTTTTTTGCGCTGCATACAAGAAGGCTAGACACCGATGGTTACTACAGGTATGTAGAAACCTCGGAACAAAACAATGTGCGGAGGCTTACAGGATACTAAAATATGATACTAGCATGCCTATCGTGTACTCAGTTTCTCGATATTTATTCTCTATGTGGTGTGTACGCCGAGCCATTTTAAAATTAGGCCCCACCTAATTCGATCATCTTATCTCATTTCTGTGATTACAAACTTTTATCAACCCCATCTTTTTCATATCTTAAATGTCACAAATGTGTATTTTTATGTATTTTAAACTTTTTAAAATTTTTATTCGGAATTCTTTGACATTGTAATGCATATGCACTTTACCTTTGGGAAATTTTAATGTATGAATTGTGTTGTACCTTTTATTTGTGCTTTTATGGCCATAAAGGCCGAAATAAAGAATTCTTGAATTGAATGAAAACCTCTTCAAGATTCAAAAAGCATTTCACCACAAGATATCAGATTATATCACTGCATTGAGATTCATTTATTACGAATGATGATTTTAAACCCACCCAAACAAAAATGCCATTGAATGAATGAATGAATGAATTGGGGTTTATAAAGCGCACGGCTACCCAACAAGGGTCTCCCGGCGCTAGACAAGGCAGCAAGCAGAGCCGCCACTATGCTAATAACAACCCAGAGTAGCAGAAAATCAGGCATGGGAGCTAAAAAGCAATGTTTTCAGGTTTTTGTGAAAGGTAAGCAAGGAGTGACAGGTCCCGAGCCATTAGTGAACACTAAACATCAAGTCAGTTTCCATTTGTGCCCTATATATGCCCTAGATTCATGGAGCAATATCACAGACTATCAAATCAAACACAAGAGGTTTTTGCACATCCCTACAACTACAGACCAATTACAAATTGACCTTTTCTTGGGCAAACTGATAGAGAGAGCAGCATTCGCCCAGGTGTAACAAATAATTGAAGATAATTTTATAATTTCAGACTTCCAAACAGGATTTTGTCCAGGAAGAGGCACATAATCTGCCCTTATTGCCATCTGGGATGACCTTAAGAACACAGTTGACCGGCACAGGGTTGCTGCACTACTTCTCTTTGACCTCTTCGCTGTCTTTGACACAGTTGACCATGACACTCTAATACAAAGACTCTACAAAGCCGGCATAAAGGGGACTGCTCTCATCTGGATCACATCCTACCTCCAAACAGAAATAATGTCATCCATACCCCCCTTTTTAATCCAAACCGTAGTTCACAAAAGCAGGCGTCCCTCAAGGCTCTATCATCTCACACATGCTTTTTAACATCTACATGAAGTAATTACCGGCATTGATCAATCAATTTCACCTGGCATGCTATAACTATGCAGAAGACGCACAAATACTCCTTAAACTGGAAGGTCCCAAAGACATTGGAAACTCACAAATTTTCAGTTGCCTCAGTGCCGTTGATCAGTGGATGACATGGAGCTATCTCAAATTGAATGCTTCCAAAACGGAAATACCCACATGTTGCGTTTGGAAAGATTATGACCCAGTCGCCGCCAGGCCTGACAATCTGGGACTACAGCCTAAAGTATCTAAGGAAGTAAGAAACCTCAGAAATACCATGGACTCCAAGCTATCAATGACTGCCCAAGTGGACAAACTAGCAAGATCCAGCTTCATTAGTATAAAAACTTTGTGACGCATTTCCCCCCACCTAGGATTTCCACACAAGGTCCAGGCTACTATCTCTCTTGTTCTGTCAAAACTTGATTGCGCCAATAGCCTCTAGCACGGATCATCTGTAACAACTATGAAAAGACTACAACGGATTCAGAACTCTGCTGCCAGACTACTCTTCCATATAAAGCCACAAGCCCACATTTCACCTGCCTTGAAGGACCTACATTGGTTACTGGTTGCCAGAAGATCCACATTCAAGCAGCTTTGCATCACCCACAAAGCGGTACATGGAACAGGGCCGCTCTTCATCAGGCACAAAATCACCAAGTACATTCAACAAGGGAACCTCCACTCTAGATTGGCACCTCGCCTCAAAATCCCACCATACAAGAAAAAAACCATAGGTGGCACATCCTTCTCTGTTCAAGCAGCCAAACTATAGAGCTCTTTACCCCCAAACATAAGATCCACAGATAACTACCTTATCTTCAGAAGACTAATCAAGAGTTGGCTCTTCCCCACATATCCACCATATTCAAATATAAATATACAACATTTCCCTGTGTATATAAGCAGTTATTTGGATTATATATGTGTACCCAGATATGTGTATTCCCTATTATATATGTGTATAATAATAATCTTGTATATATATATATATATATAGATAGATTTTCATTAGTTCTGCATAACAAATGTACATATCACTTATTGTTATATTTTTCTATGTTTACCATGTATATAGGTCACTGCATGAATAAGTAAATTTTTCTAAGAACTATTCATCTACGATTGCTTGACGCATGGGGGAAAAAAAAGATATATATACAAATAAATTCGCCTTGAAAGTCTAAGTTTATTACAACTGAAATATAGATATATTACCTTACTTATACATACATACCTTCCATGTACTTATCTATCTTCATATTTATTACTTTACTCCTAATTCAGCCTCTCCAATGCACTACCCTATATCTCACCCCACACCTCTCTCAATGTATCCTCTACCTCAACTCTTTGACTCATCCCAAACCTCAAACTACTACACTCTCCAATGCACTACCCTATTTCTCACCCTATACCTCTCTATATATATCCTCTACCTCCACTCGGACTACTAACCCTTTCTAGGATCTACCCTTACTATGATCCCCAAAATTACCCTCATCATCTCAAACCTCTTTTTCTATTCAGATCTCCCAAACAAGCCTTACTAAACCCTTCCCTGTCTCTACCCCTCCCCTCTACTCATCTCAAACCTCCTCGTGCTGCTATGATCTCCAAATAAACACTATCTAGACCCTTACCTCTTCTATTTCTCCACAGTCCTTTTCAATCCAACTAACAGACTCACATGTCGACCGCTCAAAATAGTTTCATATTTCCCTATACTAATTCACCACTAATCCTGTCATGCTACTCGCCGAAAAGCCCTTTGACGCCTCATCAGGGGTACTGAGTGCAATATAAATACAAACCCCTCACCTTTGCTATCCCTCCACTATCCTTTTCAACCCAAATAACAGACTCACATGTCGACCGCTCAAATTAATTTAATATTTTCCTATACTAATTCACCACTAATCCTTTTTGGGTTCCGTAGTAGCGTGCTACTTGCGGAAAAGCCCTTTGATGCCTCATCAGGGGTAGAAAGCACTATATAAATACAATTACAATTGCATAATTGTAGGTGTTCTGATATGGGACACTGAAGAAAAACGCAGCAAGAAGAAATACAATATTTGCCAAGGATCACACAATTTGTCAAGCAGGGAAGCCGGGATTGGTCTCATGTTTTGTAGTTTCCCATTGTGCAATTTAAATTAGTCACTATGTAGGAATCTCTTTCTCTCCAATTGTACATCAAAGGTTAATGGTCTGGCTTTAAAAATTCTTATTAATTCTGGAAAGCGGAAGCGTTTCACTTGTAACATAAAATATCACATTAATATCACTGCATTGAGAAGCGTTTATTAGAGCTTAACTTAAAAACATTCCTGATCCATCAAAAACGACAATGCCATTACTGAACACTAAGAGGCTAGTCAGTTATTACGCATGTTCTATATTATATAAGTAGAGAACATTTTTTACAGTTTCAAATAGCACAAACTTGACCCAAAGGTATTGGGGCATTTTACATAAGCACTAGTTATATTACACAAGGACACATTCAGTATTTTGTAGGCATGGGGAGACTAAGTGATTTGCCCAGAATCACAGGATGTTTAGATGACACCAAGACTTGAACCAGGTTCCCCAGTTCCAAAGTTGGCAGCTCTGGTTGTTATGTTACATCCTCTCCCCAACATTTACATTAAGGCTTATTAAATCAAACAGAAGAGCATTGTGCTGTGCACATGCCAAACCCACATATTTGAAGGTATGCAATAAGGAAGACAAAGGTGTGAGGTGGAAATACATTATTTGCCTACAATCACACAATGTGTTCAAACGGTGAAGCCAGAATTGATCCCAATGTTTAAAGTTTCAAATTGTGCAATTCACCTGCTAGATAAGAATATCTGTCTCTCAGCGGTCTGTCCCACATCAATGGTCATTGCTTTGATGTTAATTCCTAATTCAGGACAGCAGAAGAGTTTCCCCTTAAAATATCAGATTATATCCCTGCATTGAGAGGCATTTACTGATAGGTGTTAAACCTCAGCTTAAAAACAATCCTGTCCCTCTCAAAGACGACAATGCCATTAGTGAACAATGAGAGGCAAGTCAGCTGTGATGTGTGCTCAACATTATAACCTATTAAACACGATAGGTTTTTGTACAGCGCACATCCTGAGCTCACTTATTTTAAGGTGTTCTCATATAGGATAATAAAGATAAAGGTGGCACGTTGAAACAGATCTTTGCCTAGGATCACACAATTTGGTCAAGCGAGGAAGCCGGCATTGTGCAATTTAGTCTCTAGATTAGGGGTGGGTGAAGAATTCCGCTCCGCTGGCGGAGTTCGCAAAGTTTTGCCCACTCCGAGCTCTGTGCGGAACATGGAGTTCCGAAAAAGTCAGCAAAGTGATGCTGAGTGGAGTTTTTCTCTCAAGGGGGTCACCAATTTTAAGTTTGCGAGCAATCGCAAGAAAAAATCACGTGCTAGACCTCCTCCCGGCGAGATTTCTCAACGCGCACGGTAACGTCAGGTCACGACCACTCACGTTGAGAAATCTGATGCTTGCATTGAAGAAGCTGCCGCTCAAGTACAATGTCTACTCGAGCGGAAGAAAGCAGCAACAACCTCTGGTGCGACACGTAGTGCCATTCGTGCTGATTTTACAGCTCAGGACAAACACCCGGTACTAAAAATCAAACTCCGTCGCTGGCGGGACTCCGTAGAGCACAACAGGGTTTTTGTGGCTCTTTGCAGAGTTCCGCAGAGTAAAACACTGCAAACTCCGCCCAGGCCTACTCTAGATAGGAATTTATTTATCTCCTGTTTTACAGGAACGGTTAAACCTTTTACTTTAATTCTTGCTACCTGGGCTTAGAATGTGAGCAGCAGGTAGTAGCCACATTAAAGACCATCTCATTTTGAGCTCAGGGCCCAAGAGGAACTCGAGCTGAGCTAAGCATGCATCTGGTTTGAACATTCAGTGCCACTGAGTTGGTTAACTGAGTTCAGTCTCACTATGGCTTACTCTGCTGTTTGTTAAGCTGGCACAATTTTCAAAGTGTTCAGAAGATATTATGTAGTGTGTAGAGCTATACAAGTGTAGCAACACAAATTCTTTTATATTTTCTGGATTCAGTGCTTAATTTGGTAAAGTGCTGGGGCTCAAAGTTTTGCTCAGAAGCTCATGTTCGGCATCATTAAAGGTCAGGATGCTGAGTCTTTATTACACCTCATGCTTTTTTAAGCCACCATCAAACACTACCTGCCTCGCTATCTCACTCTTGTAGGTTCTTTTTGTCCTTGCTCCTCACTTTGTCACTGTTTTTCCATAGTTCTCTTCATCCTTCTACCCCCTTTTGTGTTTTTTCTCTCTCTTGCCCTGGATCAACATCTGTTGAAGAAAATAAGTCTCAGTCCCCAAAAATAAGTGCCAGTGGGCTCCGCCTGCAAATATTGGCTTTAAATAATCACTAACTAGCTCATGCCTGTGTACCAGGTGAGGGAAAAGTTTCACAAGTATGTAGAGTTCACCTGTCGTAATCTTGTTATAGACACGCTCAGTGGGGTTAGACCACAGTTTATTTCTGGCAATTGTAGGGTGGCCAGGTTTTCAAAACCAAAAACCAGGACAACCAGTAAGTGTTATCACAGGAATACAAAGACGAATTGCTGACACAGCACTATGATATCACATATCTCCAGAGACATTGCTATTGCTGTGGTTTTTGTGGTGATCAAACACTAAAAATGAAATTGAAATGTTGAACTTCGCTTTATAATTGCTCCTTTCAGCATAGACATATGGGGTTATAAGTGAATCTGTGCTATGAAGTCTGGATTAGTATGGTACCTGATCTGGCTTGCTGTGTATTCACATTTAGCCATTTTCACCAGCAATCTCACACTCAGTAAGCATAGCATAAAAAACATTGTTGCAATTGGATTACTTAAAAAGACAAAGTCAACATGTTTGACATGCTCAGCTTTTTCCTCTTCTTTTGCAGCAATGGTGGCAATATCCACCGGGTCCGTGTGTGACTGTATGCTCCACATCAGTTTTTTCTTTTCATTGTGGGAATTGTAGTCCTTGCTTTATCTTTGGGATAAGCAAGACTACATGTCACAGAATGCAAACAAAAACCCTAGTCAGCACCAGCTAGTCACACATAGACCTGGGAAACGTGGCAGGGTTGTGGGAGAAGGATACCCATCTTCGTATCCTGCCGACTATACAGTCGGGTTCGGTAGAGGTGTGAGACCCGTCATGCTTGTGCTCTTTCAACCTAATAAAATCAAAAGAATTTCAGTTAGTGAAACATGGCAGGATGCTAGGGCAGATGTAATTAAAAAAAGGCACTATCCCAGCAAATCTGCCACATCTGGTCACCCTAAATCTCCATTTGCCATAGTGTACCATGAGGGCTCCTTTAAAAAGTCCTTTGATCCTTCACACGGCATACCTATTCCTTTTTGATAAGTTGTTTTACATAGCTCAAACAGGTCACCTTTGCAGTCACTTCAGAGTACTAGGAAATACAGTGACCAAATTGAAAAGCCAAAACAAAGTGGCGTCCACACAGTCACAGCGAGCAGAGGGAGCCTCAGACATCCAGGAGTATGCGCTGAGAGGCAATGCTATCTCACTAGTGTCCTATAGTCCATTCCAACTGGCTGTCCACGATCCATCCAGTCACGGCCTACAATTAAATATCCATCCATTTAACCTTCATTCACCATACTTAATGAATTCCCAGTTGTCTATATTCACCATCCGTCCATTCATTACTCCAGTCACCATCTCAGTGCCTTGAAACGATACTTCAGATGATCCCGAGACAAAAGACAATAGAGGTGATCTCCAGAAATGGGCAGAAACTCCATATGTGCCGCACCTCCATCCTCACAAGTTGAAACAACACTGCAGCTTAGTGCAAAAACAAAATGGTGGGCTCGTCTCCATACTGAATGTAGTACAGTTGGCCCTTAAACACTGTAGAAATACCCTCCTAATTGGCCTTTAAGCACCAAGCACTGAATCCAGGTTGATAGGAAATTACAGGTCCAACGCCATCACCAAAGATATAAATAATAACCCTCAGTCTGCACCTGGACTTTTTAATCATTCATACTATATGGTAGCAGAACAGCCCCCTAATACAACTAGTCTCATGTGTTTATTCTCCTCTCTGTAAACATGCATTTATTGAGACCCGTTGAGGTTGCTGCAACATACAGGTCATTGGTTTGAGTCCCTGACAAAGCCAATTCAATGTTCCGTCCTTCAGAGGAAGATAATTCAAGTAAGGTTAAACGGGGTAATAGCAATACCAGATATTCAAAACACTTTGAATTTGAAACTGCAAAATGGGTGCAAACCTACAAACATAACAACAGAACAAAACACCTAGAAGACATCCAGGCACACAAAAACAGAAAACGCACATTTTCACCAAAAATCCTCAGGGAAGTATATAGTATAGTCGTAAAATGCAAATGAAAATACACCATCTGCTTTCTGATTTTAAATCGCATTAATACAGCAGATATTTTTTTTAAATGTTAAGGAAATAAAATCTGGACGGAATCTTGTCTTGATGTTGCCATTACAGGAGCCATGCCCTCCAAACCAAATGTTCCTGCCTACAGCCTGGGGCACAGGTAGCGGGCCCCTGGCCTGAGAGCTCCTGAATGGGTATGGAGCATGGAGGGCCCCCTTTATGTACTGTGCAGCCCCCCCCCCTCATCTTTCC
The DNA here is from genome assembly GCA_963921515.1 of Calotriton arnoldi. NCBI lineage: Eukaryota > Metazoa > Chordata > Amphibia > Caudata > Salamandridae > Calotriton > Calotriton arnoldi. The sequence goes on from CAWUFW010008224.1 coordinate 738,278, forward strand.
TTACCCCACTAGTTCCTCCACAATAAAATTGCAACTATCCACAATACCTTTGCTTTGCAGCCAGACCCAGAGATTTCATAGTTTAAAACCAACTTCACCTGTTTGGCCGCAGTTTTTTCTGTTAACCAATTTACTTTTTTTTTTTTATATAGAGAATACAGCCAATGCGCTTCTGTCGTGTCATTTAGGTTCACCCGAGGACGTGTGACTTACTTCCCTTTTTAAACTGGGACCGGATATTATTGGCCTAGAATTGGATCAGCTATTAAACAAATCCATTAACTCTGCCACGTTTCCCTTTGTGGAAACAGGTTCATTTGGTTCCTTAACTTAAAAAAACTTTCCGCAGACCCGATTGTGAGGCGAAAGAACTATCGACCAATATCGCTTCTTCCGCTCCCTAAGAATAACTTGGAAAAAGGGATTAACAGGCAATTTTCCAGCTTTTTAGCAGCTCACGGTCTTCTTGATGACTCTGGGTTCCGTCTGCTTTACTGACCTAAAAATGCTTTGCTGCTTTTTTACTGAATAGATTTGGTCTACCTTGGATGGTTGTGGTCATACTACGTTAATTTTATTGAAACTTTCCGTAGCATTCAGCACTGTATTACACTCCACCAGATTGGTGAATAATGCACAGTGCGTTAATTTAGAAGAGTTTCATGCTGAAGCACATATTAATGCTTACCAGATAAGGCATTCTACAGTATAGCAAATGTTGGGTCCCCTTACGAATAGCAAGGCCCTGGATATATCTAAGCAAAACCATTGAGGTTTGCAAGGTGTGGGTCTGGAATTTCGGGTCTTAACTTGTGTAAATGTCAGTGGCGGCCGGCATGGCTCACAGGTGGCTGGGCGGGCGCGGAGGAAGGGCATGCGGGGGGGAGGGGGGGGCGGAAGGTTGTGCGCAAAGTAAAAAATAAAATTAATAAATGAATAACACTTACCTTGCCACCGGTCCCGCATCTCTGCTCCTGCTCTCATCGTCTTGACTCAAGGAACAAGAAGCACAGCAAGTCTCCACTGACCAATCACAATGGTGCAATGCAGCATTGTGATTAGTCTGAGTGTCCTGGTTTGACGCTCAGCCATGGAATGGGGGCCTAGGCATGTTTTCCACGCAGGCTGTAATGCAGCCTGCATGGAGAACAGGGAAAGTGTGCATGACTGTTTTGGGCGGCCCGAGAGGGCTGGCCAAACAGTCATGTGCACTTAGGAGTGGGCAAACCACTCCTCCCCTGCCCTGCTCAGAGAAGAGAGCAGCCCCACCTGCCCACCCGCAAAGCAGTATAAAAACATAAAATGATAATACCTCAAAGCTATTATTATTTTATGTTTCTTATATGTTGCATTGCTTAAAAGCAGTAGGGTGCCATAGCGGAGAAGCCGCCACTGGTAAAAGTCACAATTTGCCATACCTGCAAGCATGTTATTCAGGGGTGGCTCCTCCATTTGGGCGGAGGACCGTTGCCCCACTGCTTTCTCGCAGTGCGAGAAGCAGAAACATAAAATGGTGTTATGCGAGAAAGCAGAAGGGTTTGGTTGGGGGCGAGCGGGTGGGCGGTCCTGCTCCAGGCAGGGGAGGAGTGGCTTGCCCACTGTTGTGGGCACTGACAGTTTGGCCGGCCCCAGGGCCGACCAAACCAGTCATGCACACACTCCGTTTTCTCCATGTAGGCTGCATGCAGCCTGCATGGAGAAAACGGCCTCCCCATAGACGCCAGTGCGGTCGGCGTCCCAGCCAATCACAACGCTGCCTTTGCAGCATTGTGATTGGCTTAGGGGAGGAAAGGGGAGGGAGGCTGCCAGCTTGGCTGCTTCCTGTGTGGAGGAGAGGACGCAGGACGACGCGGGACGAAAAGGTAAGTTACATTTAAAAAATATATATATTTAAAATTATCCCCCCCCACGCGACTCCCTCCTGCGTGACCCCCCGCATCCCCACCCGCGAGTCATGCCGGCCGTGACCGGTCATTTAACGCAGGGACGTCTCTTTGCCCGGACAGCCATGCGCTCTACAAATCACATGACATGTTATTGGAATGTGTGCGAAGTGAACTGTGGATTTGAGCTCGTAGAGCTGAAACAGCCCTAACCCTACAGTAATGTGGATCATGGTTTGACCTAATCCAAGTGGAGGTGTTTATACGAACATGGATATGCTCTAAAGTCTGAAAAAAGTTTGCAGATTTCTAGAACAACTTTGTAATTCTCTTTACATCTAGAAGGAACAATTCATAGCTTTAAGACTCCAAACAACTAATAACTCAATTAACATTCAGTCCTGGTCTGTAGGATTGTGCTCAATGAATGATTTACTAATGCTTCGTTGCCCTACTGTTGAAAAATTCTTGTGCGTTGCTGAGATGGAACTAAATGCATTTTTAAAAACATTTTGCAGTTACGCATCTTTTGCCCTTTAAAGATTTTATAAACCTTTTAAACTTTTAAAATTTTGCGTTTTTAATTGTATTGGGTTCTTGTGTTTCTTGTTTTTGTATTCAAAAAGCAAGGGACCCCCTCTAAAGGCGAATAAGGTCTGGGAGTAAGAGGGGAACAGAACAGACAATGAGAACCAAAAACACTGCCCTAAGACCTATATTTCTTTTTGCAAAAGATTAAATCTAGTATGGGTATAAAGAAATTCCAAGCATAAGATATTTATAACATACCGACAACATCATTGTTTTCCATTTTTTTAAAGATCATGTTTATTCTTTTCATTAACTTCTTTTCTCCTTTTTTTTCAATACATGGAATATAATTTTTTTCAATAAATACAAAATACTTTATCTTGATTTTTTTTATATATAAAAATTGTAAATACATATGTACAATCTTACAGAAATGAAATGCAATTTTATTAGTCCCCACAATGACAAATTTTCTTACAAAACAAACATACCTCACAAACGTACACACTCATACAAGACACTTATGCACATCTGGATACAGGGGAAAACATAAGATGTAATACATTTCCACCAAGATGAACAAAACAATAATAAGGTCTGGACACACGGGGTCGACGCGCGTTTCGGTGGGTTAACACAAATTGTGAACCACCTTCCTCAGGACCTTGTCCAAAACGGGCACAGTATCACACCAGCAAATACACTTTGGGGAACAAGTTTACTATATTGGAGTTCCAATAAACAAGGCGGGAACAACTGGATCTTTTATCGAGGGCAGTAACCCCTTTAGCTTATTTTCAAATGTTAAAATCTGTATTTGACCTTCCACGTATTTTCTACAGGTGATAGCAGGACAATAGCAAAGATAAAATTCACCAATTGTTATAACGATATATATTGCTGGACCTGCTATTTTCTGTATATGGTGAGATTATTAGCTGGAAAGCATAGTTGTGCACCAATGAAGGAGACAACCCCAAAGGGTGGTCAAGATATTCAGTAAATGAAGCCAGTAAGAACAATTCCCAAAGTTAAACGATAGGGTCCCTCAACGTACTCCGCGTCCCTCACCGAATTCTTGTTTTTGTATTAACTTACAGCACATTGATTATCACAACATTAACAGCTATACAAGTGAACCTACTATACACCAGCTTCTTAATATGAGTATGATATTTAAAATTTGGAGTTTTTAATCATTAAAAATACCTAGGAAAAAAAATTCGAGATACATTCACCGGGCTTTTAATATCAAATTGTAAAATCGATTTTCTTTCACAAATGCTCATAAAAAGATAAATCTACACTCCAAGGATTTTCTACTGGCCATCCAGGAACTCAAGTGTAAAGGTACGACACCCAAATGTCGGGGTGAGTGTGTTGTAGAATGGCAAAGAGGTCACTCCCAAAGTGAACATAAGAGTTTGAGAAGAGCTTTGCCAACAGAGAAAAATTTGTGAGAAATAGATTGCAAGTGAGTCACGTTGATTTACTAGCTAGATGGCAGCTTACGCTCACATGCTCTGCATTGTTCCACCATCTAGTGTTCAGTTCTGGAAAAACATGTTGAAAAAATAAACATTTTTGATTTTGGGCACAGACCATATAAGTCCACAAAGTCCCAATACATGACCATTACCTTCAAAATCTATTTCCTTTCACAGTGATGTGAAACTATGTGATATATTTTTATTTGCTCAGCTATTATGTACCTTGAAAATGTATGTACAGCTAGTACTTCTACACCACGAAAGAGTTAGACGATGAGGTAGGCTGTCACGTGATTCCGGGGCAGCCTCATGGTACAAATCTTTTGTTACGATAGGTAGCCTCTTTCGTGTTGGAGCATGAATATATTCTAGATCAGTACGTGTAAGCGGCCTTCCAACTTGGAGATAGACATCTTTTTGCCTGCTCTGCACCACGTTAAAAACACAATGCAGGAGATGCTATTACTGAAGAGCAAAAGGGAACGGAGGTACAAGGGGCACCTCCTATTAACTAAACAAGCATTGGCATAGCCAATAAGTCTTGCTTTTTTGACCTTATAAGTGTTTAGCCAGAGCTATTGGCTTTGCCAATGTGTTTAAGCTATGGTGTAAAGCAGTGTGGCTGCTGTGCAGCATGTTGAAAAGTTGTAATTAAAAAAGTATTGTAAGCATTTTTGTTATCTTATATATAACCAAGCAGATTTTATGTACAACTGAACGACCCTATTAAAAAATAATTAACATAAAAAAATGTCTTCTAGTTATTTTGTTTTTTCAGTGCTGGCAAATTCTTCCTGCCTGTTCTAATGCTTGTTTGTTATAGCTTTTTTTTGCTATGGGGGGGGGGGTGGCATAAACAGAGCAGGTAGTGAGGTGGTGCTGCACTGGTGCAGAGCTGGTGCTGTGCGTGTGGAATAGCACTCGTTACATCGCATAGAAATACCACGCATGCCTTTACAACCCGGGTATTACTTCACGATGTCAATTACAGCGAGTACCATTACAACGCAAACTTTTACCACGACTATACCTTTACCACGCATGCCATTTCAACGCCAAGGCATGCGTGGTAAAGGTATACTCATGGTAAACGTTTGCACAACCCCCGACACTACACCAATTCCCCGACCCTCCCCCGACCCCCAGTCCTCTCCCTATAATAACACTACACTGCACAACCCCGACACTACACTAATTCCTAAAACACTACCCTACACTACACAAACACCACAACACTACCCTATACCCTAAAACTCTACCCCCTGCACAACCCTCCCCCTACCCCCAGTCCTGTCCCTACACTCTAACACTACCCTGCACGAACCCCCACACTACCCTAAACCACTACCCTACACTACACAAACACCACAACACTACCCTAAACCCTAACACGCTACCCCCAGCACGACCTTCCCCCTTCCCCTATTCCTGTCCCTACACTCCAACACCACCCTGCACAACCCCCCCTACACTACCCTAAATCACTACCCTACACTACACAAACACAACACTACCCTAAACCCTAAAATACTACCCCTGCACGACCCTCCCCCTACACACAACCCTACACTACACAAACATTACTACACTACTTCGACACTACCCTAAACCCTTAAAAAGTAACCCCCACCCCAAGCACAATCTCCCTTACCTCTCTCCTCGTGGTTCCTCTCTCCTGGTTCCAGCGTCGACAGAGGGGCGGTGCACGTCGTTGTGAGGAAACGGAACAGCCCAGTTTTCTCACAACGATGTGGATAACCATTACATCGCATGCGTTTTAAAAGCGCATGCGATATAATGGTTTGCGTTGTAATGGTAGTCGTTGTTACATCGCATGCGTTGTTACGCATGCAATGTAACAACTTGCGTGGTAACAGCCTCGTTGTAATGGCTGTTTACCGTGCGTGTGCTGAGGTAGTGCTCAGATGGTGCTGCACTGGTTCTGAGGTGGTTCTGCACTGGTGCTGAGATGGTGCTCTGCTGGGGCTGAGTGATGCTGAGGTGGTGGTGGTGGTGGTGGTGTGGTGGTGCTCAGGTGCTGCTGAGTGATGCTCAGGTGATGCAGCGGCGGTGGTGCTGAGTGATGTAGAAGTGGTGCTGAATGACTGGTGATGTGCTGATGCAGAGGTGGTGCTGATTTGGTGTGACACACAATGTATAAAATGCACACTACCAATTTGCAAATTGCCGGGTTTTACCATAAAAAATGAATCAACCTATGGCGTTCAGCCTATCACTGGTGCCTAACCTCAGACCCAATCATGGACCACGCTGTAGGATGGCCATATTGGAAAAGTTGGATTTATAGGTAATAGGCATGTACGCCTAGAGGAGCAAATTGCTTTAAGTGCTTTGTGTCTTCTGTAAAACAAAAGTACAACTTTCAGTAAATAACATGAATCTGCAAACCTGAGCAGAGTCAGATTTCAATGCAGGCTCTGTTAGTCTGATTAGTGACCATAGTACAATCGTATCTAGAATTTTATCTTCCTCCAAGGAATACAAAACTACACGTTTTGTTGTTATGACTTAAAGTGTTGTTACACTGTTTGCAGATGACAACTTTTATAAAATAAGTGTTTGCGGGCCTTAGATATGGCCGATAGCTGACAAATACATTTCTATCTTTTCAGTCGCTCTATACTTTGCCTACGAATCAGTCTTGACCCTGTTCCTCATGGGAACAGTCCATCCCGAACTGCCAAGCCTGGTCTTCCCTGGACTGGAAACAAGCATCCTGGGACCAGTTTCGGGGTAACACGCCTCATCAGCCAGGCTTGCTTGAATCCAGTGGCAAAGTGAGCAAGGTACCCATGTCTGGGCAAACCCTGCCAACTTAGGGTGAACAAGGAAAACACAAAGATGATGGACAGAGCGCTGAAACCTTTCAGACACTCACCCCAGTCACTGTTAGATCTGGGTTGAATACATCATCGTTCTTTAGCTCACTTTTGTCTAGGCGTGGTATACCTTCCTGTACAAAACATATGCTAGAATTACGCACACAACCTAGGGCTATGGCTGCCAAGCGCCACTGTTAGACCTGGCATCCTTGGCGTGGTTTTCCCTGACTTTTTGCCTCTACCCCCTGTGTTTTTGATGCTGTGCTGGATTTCGTTTTTGCTGGCTTAGATGCTTTGGGCACTTTGCCACTTCTGGTCAGTGTCAAAGTGCAAGTGCTCCCTGTATAAATTGGTATTGTGATTGGTTATCCATGATTGGCATATTTGATTTACCAGTAGGTCCCTAGCAAAGTGCACTGAGTGTGCCAGGGCTGGTAAATCAAATGCTACTAGTGGGATTGCAGCACTGATTGTGCCACCCACATGAGTAGCCCTGAAAAGATGTCTCAGGCCTGCCACCGCGGTGCCTGCGCGCAGTTTGTTAAATGCCATGTCGACTTGGCAAGTGCACCCACTTGCCAGGTCCTAACCTTCCCTTTCCTTACATATAGGGCACCCCTATGGTAGGCCCAAGGTAGCCCCCTGGGCATGTTGCAGTGTATGTGAAAGGTAGGACATGTACTGGTGTGTGTAACATGTCCTGATAGTGAAATACTGCCAATTTCGTTTTTCACTATTGAAAGGCTATCTTGCCCCATAGGAGAGAATGGGGAATGCTTTGTAACATTTTACAAGCATATCAACCCGTAGGGATAAGATGGAAAAACGGAGTTTGGTATTCCTGAACTCAGAATTTGATAACACATCTTTTAGTAAAGATGGTTTTTAAATTGTGTGTTTGAAAATTCCACTTTTAGGAAGTGGCTGTTTTCTTGTTCAACCATCGTGTGTGCCTCTTCCTGTTTGTGGATTGACTGGCTGGCTTTGGAGTGACCGGGGCTGGAGAGGTGCAGTGGCTCCAGGAGTCTGGATGAGCCAGCACTAGGCTGAATAGGCCTGATCTGCATTTGTAGTGGTGGGAGGAGTAGCACCTGTACCTGAATAGGGCTGTGCCTGCCTTCCACAATGCTGGCTCCGCCCCCCTGTGGTGTGTCTGGAGCCATGCTCACACTGACAATGGATGTTGTTGTGCACTTGCAGAGTGCCCCCCAGAACTGGTTTGAACTAGGCTCAGAGCCCCTTGCACAAAGAGAACAAAAACATTTTGGGGTATAAGTATCAGACCCAAAACCTCAGCCTTTTAGATCATTCCTGGAATTCAAGAGGAACCTTTGCCAAGGAGAAGATCTTGAGAGACAGAGGAGAAGTACTGCCCTAGCTGTGTGTCTGGGGTTGGCCTGCAGTTGCTGTTTCTGCCAAGGAAAGGAGAAGGACTTTGCTGTCTGCTGTGTCCCCTGCTTGAAGGAGATCTCCAAGGGCCTGAAGTGTGCTGGCCTCCTGTTTTGAAGTCTCAGGGACACAAAGACTTCACCCCCAGCTCCCCTGAACTCTGCTGCTGTGAGTTCTAGCCTGCCAAGAGGTGCCTGTGCCAGTTTTGGGCCTCTGGAGGTTGTTGCTGCTGTTTGGGAGCTGGAAGAAAGAAGAAACGTGAAGAACTGCTAAAATCGACGCATCGCTCTCCTTGCGGCTGTTTTCTCGACGCATCTCCACGGCGCGAGAAGAATTTCCACGCATCGCTGTGCCGCTGCGAAAACTGTCTCAGCGCCTGTCGCCGCTGCAAGAATCGACGCATCGAGGGATCGCGGCTGAAGAGGACCGACGCAGCACCGCTCGACGCTGCCGCATCGATCGCTGACGCATCCCGGATTTCCGCGCAACCTACCTGTGCGGCACGCTTTCCCGACACATCACCTGCGAACCGGAACCGTCACGAAGAATCGACGCATCACTTCCCATACAGACCGGATTCGACGCAACTCGTCCTCTGCGTGTCGCAGAACTGTCGCATCACCTCCCCAAGGACTCAGGAGTGTCGCATCTCTTTGTTTTCTGACTCTGCGGCTGTTTGGCTTTTGGAACTTTGACGCATCTACAGGTACTTTGGTGAAAAGTCACGCATCCATAGTTTTCTATGGTACAAGTTCTTGAAACCTTTTGAAAGTCATATTTTTAACTGTGTATGTTGGATTTCTGTCGTTTTGGTCTTGTTTAGTTTAGATAAAGATAATTTATTTTTCTAAACTGGTGTTGTGTCCTTTTGTGGTGTTTTCACTGTGTTACTGTGAGTGTTGGTACAAATACTTTACACATTGCCTTTGGGATAAGCCGGTCTGCTCGTGCCAAGCTACCAAGGGGGTGAGCAGGGGTTATCTAAAGTGTGTATCCCCCTTACCCTGACTAGAAGCAATTGTCCCTATTTGGACAAAGGTACCTACCTCTGCCAACTAGAGACCCCCATTTCTAACAGCCACGCACACACATTAGCGCCATAGCACTAGGGTGTGTGTGTGTGTGTGAGTCTAGCATAGGTTTTGTAAAGGAAGGGTACGCTTCCTGTACAAAATTCCATGCGTAGACAAGTTTTAAAGCTTTTCCCACTTTCTAGGTTTGCTGCACAGTGCAGCACGCATACAAAGTCAGAAAAAAAGGAGAAATGAAAACATTTCTCCTGTTTGCGCCTCCTTTGAAGTGGCGTTAACTTTTGGTGCTAAACCCAGTCTACAATTGTTTGCAGATAGGGTTTTGCGTCAAAAAGTATGGGTGGCTGCATGGGAACGCCCATGTACCACCCAAGTAAAGCTCCCTTGGCGCTAAACAACGCAAAGCAGTGCATCACGCTGCTTTGCGCTACTTTAGGGTACTTTCCAGTGTAAAACAAGTTGTGCGCTGGAAAGGTAATTACAAAAAATACATTTTGTGCTGGTTAGCGTCATTTTTGTGACCCTAACCCAGCACAAAATGTTTGAAAATCTACCCCTAAGTGTATTTTGGTCTGCCCATGTGATGAAATTTATTCCCAGACATTGGCTCACTTCTTTATTCTTCTTATAAATGTTGTGAACATTTTACACGTATTTATTACCTGTTCTTAAAACATATGATTTTTATCAGTATAAACCTGCCCTTTTCTTCCTTCGCACGTTATTTCATCCAGCTGTGTGTTATTCTGTTGGGGGCTTCTTGAAAAACGCAATACGCTTCCGTAATGCAAAAGATTTCTAGCCTTTACTAATGTAAAACTTGCACTTTTATGTTTTTGTTAGTATGACTTGCAGTAGGAAACCATTTAAAGGATGCAACCTCACATTGGAAAGTACTGCTGGGTATGATATGCATATAATTGTATTTTTACGAATTCTGTATTTTATTGTTTCTTATGTTTAATTTTTTACAAATCGTAAAAAGATAAAGGTTGATTGATTGATATTCACAGATCGTTTGAATCCTGTATGTCAATATTATAGCAGTACCTCATCAGGGATTGTGCCCCTGAAAGAAGAGTAGTGACAAAGATGCGTTGTAACAATGTTGGTGGCTCAGCGCACATACATAAAGTTCTGTTTGGTAATGGTGTGTATAGATGGCATTATTACAGCTTAGCAATGGCAATTCTATGAGGCATTGCTACTTTCCTCTTCCTGGAGTGTGCACTTGGTGTTATTCTTCCTCCTGACAGACGATTACATAACTGAATAGTTTAAGAAATCAATCTAAATATTGCTCCCTCTGCAACAGAGTTTACCAATATTTCAGTTATTAGAAATAAAAAAATATTTCATCTGGGACATAAGCTTTCCCTCACCCATATATTTCATTGTCACCCTTTCGACATATAATGTATGTGGCGGTGCTCTATCAGAAACAGACCTGGGATGTTGACAGGAAGCTGACAACTCGATATTTGGCTTGCTAGGAAAGGTGAAATCAATGTTGCCATAAACCTAGGATTCTTACGCATCATAACCTTATTATGACGTGTTTGCAGATATGGCTGTATAACTGAACATTCGTGTATTTCACCGATTTCACAACAGGAAGTAATATCAACCAATACATTTGTCTTTAATGGAAACATCTTTGAAAGATGCTTAGTGCTTTAGTTCAAAGGGTGCCAACAGTAACTTGAGGCCGTCTTTAAATTTCAGGCTCGAGGCGAGGTTTGATGCGGAGGCCAAACACATTTTATTTCTTCAAGAAGAACACAAACTGCTGCGACACTTCAAGGCGAAATATTTGGGTCCCCAAGATATGTGCTGAAATGACTCCCAATTGAATCGATTGCAGCATAACTTGGGTGATCATCCAACAAATGAAATAACTATAGAGTATACCCATAATGCATTCATGATGATTATTAGAGTGGTATTACGAAATAAAACATTCTGGACCCACAGGCTCCGCCCTTGGTATTTTGCTTGATTTGATCAAGTCTTTGGAAGATGTTCCTGCCTGTGTTCATACGTCATCAACACGTGATTTAACCCATTCACGTTACTCCTGCCCGCCTACTTGATGTGTATGTGTATTTCAGATTGGCGAGGGAGGGCATGGCGTTGACCTTCCCGTTAAATGAAACATTGCTTTGGTGGTGTTTCTATAAATCTCGGCCCCTGAACCCTTGACTTGACTGATGGCCACTTTCAAGGCGAGGAATATTGCGTCGAGCTCTTATTATTATTATTAACATTTCTTAAGCGCATGGCTACCCTGAGGCATCCCAGCGCTAGCAGCAGAACAGGAGGGGGACAGGTGGCTCACAAGTTAGAATTCTGGAACAGCCAGGTTTTAAGACGCTTTCGGAAGGTGAGATGGTGAGTCTCTGAGCGCAGGTGCAGGGGAAGGGTGTTCCAAAGCCTAGCTATGCTGTAAGAGAAGGAACTACCCCCACTCCGCATCCTTTGGATTTTAGGGATGGCAGCTAGACTCAGGCTCGCAGAGCGGAGGAGTTTCCTGGGATGATAGAAGGTGATAAGGGACCTGTTAATGGAAGGGCCTATTCCCATGAGGGTCTTGTGGGCTATGCAGAGGGATTTAAACTGATATACTGCTGAGCTTCTTCTGCAGTCCAGAGTTCTTGTTCATGAAGCCAGTACAAATGTGCTCCCAAGCCTTGTGTTCAAAGCATCCATTGTAGGGACACATTGGGAACTGTGTAGTGTCTCCCCCATCATACTGTTTGGGGTTACCATTCTAGACAATTCACTTCCTTGTACCTAGCTACTACTAGATCGCGCTAGCCCCCAAGTGACTGTGCCCACTGGTTCGAGAGTCACTATTCAATAGGATGTGATGTCTGGTAAAGGAAAAGGTTCTTCAAAGTCAGAATTATCTGTGCTATTACGATAGTTTTCACAGTGCCGATCTCTGTGCCAAACAAAGACTTCATTTTTGGTTGGTATTATCCCCCTTTATCACAGAATTGTTCAGATGACTTCGAATCTTAGATATGCTGCCATTGCTATGAAGCACTTTGTGAAAATTCATGTGGCTCACTTTATTCGGAAGGGTAGATCTTTGAATTGATAATGCGTGCAATGTACCAAAAATCGAAGTTGCTTGATATGCTTCTGATACATTTTGATGTGGAAAAATACATCTATCAGGTCTATAATCGTCAGGTAATTTTCATGCTCCATCATTGGGATGGCTTCATTCAACATTCTTATTCTGAACAATACGATGTGGACATAGCGAGTTAGTTGGTTTGTGTCCAGTATTGTTCTTAGTCTTATCCTTCTTTGGGATTAGGGATTAAAAGGAGGCAACTCCTTGTTTTAATTGCTCCTAGCAGGGGTTCCTTCAGAAGTAGCAACGGCCTTCCTCCTACAGCAGTGGTATTTGGTCTTTTATAATGTTGTGGCTTGATGTTTGGTGGTTTAATGACAAATTCAATGCAGTAACCTTTTATAATTCCAAGGACCCACTGATGTGAGCTGATCTCACACCAACCTTGTTTAAATGTGTCAACTGGAAGAGTAGGCCGTCTCCCGTGATCTTTAGCTTCTTGCCCTGTTTTTTCCTCAAAAGAGGTGTGTGTGAGATTGTGAGTGCTGTTGCCACGAGTTGCTTGGTTGCTGACCATATTCAGATTGTTGTCATGGCTGTTCCTGTTGGGTAGATTTCTCATTTCTTTACCCAGTGGTCTCTTTTATGTTAGTGCTCTTCAGCAGCGAGATCCTTCTGGATGGAAACATCCCAGTGCCTTTGCTGTTTTGGTACTTTTTTTCATACTTGCAAACATGTCATGTATGGGCTACTAAGCAGCTGTTCCATCTAATTGCATGATGTTATCCAGGACTTCTGGTTTGAACCCCAACATTCCAAGCCATGGATGTCACCTTACCACTGAGCCTGTGCTAAGTAATTGGCAATATTTGTTCCAGCCAAGGAAGACTTGTTGAGAACGTCTTACTCTCTTTCTCCTATACAATAGCCAACGCTCTCCTTTTGGTCCTCTTTCGGAAGATGTTGCCTCCTGATGCTGGTGACTGACCAAATAAGGAAGCAGTAGAATTTGATATGCCATCTATGTGTAGTGTCAATCAAATTAACAAGTGACTCACTGACTACCCGTGGTATGACAAATTAACATATTAGAAGTCAAATCAAAGGACGATAAATGAATCACACCGGAGACATGATATCACTCTTGTCTTGTTACGAAATAATAAAACAAATTACATAGAAGTTAAGACTACTGGATCTCTCCTGTCAAGCACATAAATCTTTATTCACAGTATTTCAGTCTTGAATTGAGCGCATTCCCCAGAACATTGCATGCATACAAGTGGGATATTGTGTATCTCCACAGCCACGAGAGTCAGGCCTAGGTACAGATACCATGATGATGTAGAGCATAACCTCTATATTGCTCATGCTTATTGTGGGTCTTGTTGACTGCTACCACAAAGGAAACACAATGTTATATTCTCAGAATATACTAAGATGGTGAATTTAGTAAAAGAGCAGGCAAAGTTAAAAACATTTTTAAATCTGATGCATCAGAGAAACTGCCCCTATGTGATACCTTGTGTGTGATGGGGCCAATCAGAGCTGGCGTCATGATGAGTCTTTGTGTCTTCACTCTTAAAGCAATGTGATGTGTCCTTAACAGCGCACATTTGCTGTGACAACATCCATCCTTAGCAAGCCCGTAAGAATCATGGGGTTTATTTACAAGCCCCTTGCGCCACTGGTAGGTCACCTTTTCCCATGTCTCTAGTAATACAAATAGGTTACACTTAGAGTTTATTCAAGATACTTTAAGAAAGTTGTCCTCTTTAATTGATGACTTGACATCTGCATGTAACGATAAACTGATTGCACAAGACCATGTGCCAGAAGGCCGACCTTTAGAATAATCCTCAGTCTTCTTGTCTCAGATGCTGCTTTATCCTTTCTATAGTGTCATTACATTTCAATAGGAACAATAGGATGGGAAATAGTAGTTAATCAACCAGGTCTGATACAAATAATTGTAAAATCAAAGACAGCACAGACTGAAAGAAGCTGCCCAGACCACAGACCTTTGAGGTGCGAGTGCCAACTTTGAAATATCACTGTTTGCCTAGAGTTAAGTTTTGCTCAGTCTACAAAACAAGTTGCTGCAGCAGTCTGCAAGTTGCATCAGGTACACATGATCACCAAATGAACTGAATAAATTACTAGTCCAAGCTCCGACATCTGCGATTTCCATGTAGCGCTCAGGTAGATGAATACTTTGACCACAAAGTATCTTAAACAGAATCACATTACAGCATCTTTATTATAAACAATGCATTAACAGCCCACTCTAGAAATCATTTTTTCTTATGGCCTTATTGTCGGTGCTGTGCAACTAGAATTCTGGAATTTGTATCATATTTCAAAGCACAGATTTTGGTGCACACTTTGCTCAGGCTTGTGGCATTCGAAATTTCCTCCAAGTAAAATCTGGGGTAAATTGTGCAGACAAAACATTGAAATAATGGTACGCCATGCAGAAAGAATGGTGCCGATGACCGCTTTGTGCATTATTCTTCTACTCATGAGGAAACCTACCTGATAATGTGTGAAACCAGTATCTCTTCGAGCATCTTTAACATCCAATTTCAGAGTACCACTCAGAATGAAGTTTAGTGTTCTGTTATTTGTGTATTCTACTATTGCTTTAGTGTTCTGTTATTTGTGTATTCTACTATTTATCTTTATTTAAGTCTTTTTGAACTGTGTTTTTTGTATATTGTGAATTTCATTTGGAAATAGGTACTGAAATGCTTTGTTCATCCACCAGAGCTTATGGATAGAGCACTAGTCTTCCGTGAGACTAGTACTATACACTGGTCACAAGTCTATGAGCATCTTATGCAAGGTCTCTTTAGAAAAATATAGGCTGACTGTGGAATTAAGGCTGGTCCACAGAACATACAAAAGGTGTTAACATTAAAAACAAAGCTATGATTTGCTGAAAATTAAAAAAAGACTTTGTAAAAACAATCAAAGCACATCAGAAGAGGGGTCTGGAGAGTATCCCTTGGACAAATTCCACACTAAAACTTTAAATGTCTTTTAATTTCCCACAGATCTAAATGGAATGAAATCTAGCTTCTCGTTGGAGGTGCGACATCAGCTTTCCACATGCATATTACGTGACATAGGTATGCGTAGTTGAGATTAGTTTCAGAGAAAATGTGGATCTAGTGTTGTTCTTACCACGGTCTAATGGGGATGCAAAAAATATTTACTTTAATAGTGAAACTCTGTGATTCGAAAAAAACGAAAGCGCTATTGAAGAAAAAAAAATAGGTGAAAGGGGTACACTTCAAAGTAGGTAGTACCATACAGTTTCCGTTTTTGAACATGAAAGTCAATTTTCATATTGAAAAGCAGATTATGGTGATCAGCACAGACAAATCTGACCTGTCAAATGACTTAAAAGGAGCGATAGATCTTTGTTGGAAAAGAGGAATATTTAGAAAGAGGATGGCATACTAAGGAAAAGAAAATTTAGCAGATATTCATTTTTTCCACATATAATCTGGCAGGAACAAAAAATGGTAATTCGCTTAACAAAATGTTATAATTGAAATTCTTTTACATACTGTTTTGGCTACCTACTAAGCAATTCCTCCAGAGTATGGCCTCTTCAGATGTCATATTTCTCAGAGATTGTATTAATATGTGGCATGACAACAAAGTGGAAAGATAATTTAGACAAATACAAAACTGGGAGAAAATTAACACTGCGGTGATGTTCCATGGTGGAACATAAAACATTTGACATCTCCTAAAGAACATATAATGAAGAATCTGGGGCCTGATGTACTAAGAGACAAGTCACAAAAAGTGCTCTCAAATTGCACACTGACTGTTTTAGACCCGTCTCTGATTTTGCGATGCAACCTATGTACTAATAGGTCCTATCCCACATCCCAAAATCTACAGTCACATGGGGTCGCAGAGCGATCTGCCTAATGAATACTAATTATTCAGGTTGCTATTTGTGACCACTGTAATTAGCTGGAAACAAAGGAATGTTTCTAAAGAAACAGAAGATCACCAGCAGTGTGTTTGCATTTACAAACCAGCACCTTTTTTCTAACCAGCCGTGTTCCATAAAGAACAGGTGGTGAGTTTAAAAAAAAATATTTCCCATTTGGGAAACCATTGGGGAAGAGCATGCAGTGGAACCCCTTCTCCCGAAGAACCTGCCGACAGAATTCACAAAGGGGAAGTTGTCCCAAGGAGACACCTTCAACTTAGCAAACAGTTACCTACTACATTGAAGTATTTGTAACTGACCAATGGTCTGTGACCTCAATGGCCATTTCAAAACATAGATACATGCCATTGCAACTTGCAATTTGGATGGAAAGCTCTTTCACTGCCCCTCCTAATTGTGATTCACAATTGATCGCAAAACCCATTGTGCATGTCGGAAAGGCTTTTCTGACTCACAAAAATGGTTTAGTTCATGGAAACACAGACATTTTGTGATCACAAAATTTGTGATTTTACATATCACAACATTTGCAGCCACAAACAGGCTTGGTACATAGACCTGCTTGCCTTTTAACAAGTCACTGGACGGAATCAGGGATCAGCAGGATAGTGAAATGCAAACACTGGCATCTTGGTTTCCATTCAAAGAGCAGCATCTTAGAGAAAGAAAGATGTAGACTGTTATGGCATCAGTGGAACATTTCTTTTTAAATAAAAATGTTCACATCCTTTTCAGATAGGGAGCTAGGCCCTCAGGAAAAATAAACGCAGCATGTAAAGAAGGGCCTGATGGGCAGTAACAAGCTCCCAAATTCTAATCCTCCAAAAACAAGCCCATATTATATCCTGTGGATGATAGACAAGGTTCTGCGTACAAAGTCTCGTGCTCCCTATATTCCATTTCATCTGGATTACTAGAGATCATTACAGTAGCAATCGTTGACTTTAGTGTCACCAAGGTAGCACTCCGACTCCCTTAAACATTATAATTTGTTTTGTCGTAGGGAAAAAGAATCAGGAAAATAAAAATTAACTTTAGATATACATCACTTCATATCTATATATAGCAGGGAAAACCTTTCAAAACGGAATTGTAGTGCGACTACTCTTTGGTCTGATAGCATCTGGGTTAGATAAGTAACGCCTGAAGCCCCTCAGTCAATTTCAGTGCACGCTTCCATTGGAGCAAGAAACATCAGAGGGTGGAGTTCTCACTTATTCACCAATACTCTGACCGCTTGTGCTTGCAACCAAGGCCTGACGGATTTGTTTTGGCCTTACTGGCAACCATAGACTGGTTGTAAGACGTAGTAGTGGAGCAGGGACGTTTAGGGTAAACATGATGGTGGATAGTAGATTGTCACAATGGTATCACAGCAGGCCAAGCCTGGTGGTCTAGTGGGCTAATGCATCCACTGAAAGTATTTGTGTTTGCCCTCGGTCACATTTTTACGAATCCCAGGGGGATTCACTCAGCCTTTCGTCCTTCTGAAGTCAATACAATTAGTACCACTGAGATGGGTAACAATAAACATCTGTTATTCAGCGCTAAGATACCCTTCAGATTGAAAGTGCGCCTTACATATCTTATGTGTTGCATATTACTCAAAGCCTTTGGATATAAACCACAGCTTTGACAATAAAACTAAACTCAAATATAGATTTTGGCTTTGATTTCTGGCTTTAGGCTCCAAAAAGCTGCAGGTACCTGTTCATCACACAGGTTGCAACCAATCTAAAAGACATTCTTGCCTCACTCATTTGCCGATCACATTTGTGGAAAAATCATCATTTCTTCCTTCTCCGCTACGAAGATCTGTATGATCCTTTGGGTGCCCTCTTTGCATTATATAGCCTTTCTGAAACGTGCAGGGCTAGCCTTCATAAGGGTCATTCAAAACAAAACCAAAACAAGAATGTGCATTAAAACACTTGATGCAAACTTTTGTTCCATTCTGAGTCTGCTTGCAGGGATTCATGACTCGGTGCAACAGTTTCTCCACAAGGCCTCAAACCTTGCTGGGACTTTGTGCGGAAAGTTGCATTCATACTAAGGGCTAAGTCCTCCAAGGATGGGCAAGAGAAGAGTTTAGTTTCCAGCACTTTCCTTCTAAACAAGAGAGCTAAAAATAACAGGCATATCTTATAAAGGTTACTAAAGCGTGTTATAAATTTATGATTCTTACTGGATCTTTATAAATAGAGCCAGATGCACAAAAAATACTAGAAGGGGTTAAAAATGTAACAAAATAAAATTTAGTTCAGTATTGAAACCCAATGCATTATGTCAGTGATGTAACGTTAAGAGGCATTGGTTAAGCCTTGCAAAGAGTCTCTTGCACTAAGCCTGGATACTGTATCCGTATGCCATATTATCTGTTGCGGTCATTCCAAAAGTGACCATGTCAGTACAACGGTAGTCTTCAATGCACTGAGACTGATGGCTATATCAGCAACTTGCTGTTTATCTTCGTGTAAACCAGATCTGTTTTTTGCTCACACCCTAAAGTATTCAAGAGTTGTTAATGAGTATACTGATGTGGAAACATGCAGCTGTCCATCATGCACTGCTGCAAAGTGGCAAAAGCAGATACACGGCCTATTTAATGCTACCCCGTAGGAAGCTTCAAGGCACTGAAAATTCACCGATGAGAACCGCAGCGAAAGGAGGTAAAGTAATGTGCCCAACCTGACTCATTATAATCGGTGCTGAGCCAGAAATTGTCCTTAAGGCTCAAATGAAACAGCCTTGTCTGCTGTGGTTGCAACTTTCACAGTCACTGGTTCTTGTCACCGGTGAATGGTGAGAACTTTGTAAGTGTTGTGCAGTGTATGCAATGAAGGAAGTAGGCTTGGCCGCTGCCCCCCTTCCTGTTGTAAACTATGTCTTATTGGCATGCAGTGGTGTGATGACTTTCTTTCATTTCAATCCCATGCCACTCTGCATCTCCAGTGAGGCATCTTACAGCTTGGGAAAACAAGCATCATTCAATAGTTTCACACACAGTAACCCTTCTCCTCTCGGGTCGAAACTCCTCACTCGTTTCTTCTATGAACATGGTCTTTGGCCGTGGCGGATAGTCATGCCCACACCACTGCGATGGAAGCAAGTATAGTCCTGAGCCCTCCACTCATCTCCGGGGCCATGGGAGAGAGAAGGATGCCACATGCTGGGCCGTGTCTTCGACCATGGGGTCATGAGCAGCTGCTTCTTCGTCTGCGCAACAGTGACACTGGATGACTTTGTTCTTCCTCCTGATCACTTTCACACTGGCGCTAAAAGAGTGCAGGGAAAAGTAAGAGGGAGAAAATCACCATTTGTGCAGCACCAACAAGTTTGTACATATTCAATCAATCAAATAGACTGCTTTCAACCCAAACATTCCATACAATCATGCTATATATAATTATAATAACAGCAATACTAAAAAAGTATATAATATTTAAAATAAAATTTATGGGAAATATCACAGTATTGCAGCATACTTTGTCTATGTAACTCTCGACATGCATGATCACGTCACCCCCAAAATACTTAATTTGCTCCCAGTAGTCTTTGGGATCAAATTCAAGGTGTATGAATCCCAATGGCCAAAAGTCCACTAGTCAGAGGCCCAGTATCCCTACAGAAAATGGAACCTTACTATGTGCATTACAGGAACCTCAGTTTAGCATGTATCCACCTATCAATCAACACCCCTTCAAGAGGATGAAATGGTGGTATCCAGGCAGAACAGTGATCATAATGCCTTAAACCTCTCCCTAAGGCCAGTGGGCCCTAGCATTGCACCACATGACCTAGAACCCCTCGATAGAAGGCTTTTCCCATCTAGAAATAGACGTAGGCTGAGATGGTGTGTTGTCGCTGCTACCCCTGCCATACAGGCCCAACTGTTCGAGGCCATTGCTATAGCCTTGGAAACAGTCTTGACTCAAGAAGGGAACTTATTTGTAGTTTCAGTATGGGAGGCCCTTACTGATATTCACAGTTCCCTGTTCCGCACCATAAAGGAGCTCTCATTGATAGAAGCTAGGACTCTGCCTAAACGGGCTCGCGTGGCCAAATGGTTCAACAAAACAGGTTGACTAGCCAGACGGGCCCCAATGGCTGAAATTCAAGATGCTAGAGCTTTGTTTAAAGTTGTACTGGCCAGGACCAAAAGAGACCATGAAAAGGCTAAATGGGAGACATTATTGGCTGCATCTAAGGGGAAAGACTATTGCTCCTTTTGGCAATTAATGACCGACAAGGGCCCTGATTGTGCTACCCCGCTGTGTAGTAACATAGCGGCTGAAGCTTGGGTTAAACATTTTTCAAGTCTTTCTGCTCAAGATGGGGAAAGGAATGAGGGGCCCTGTTGCCAACAGCTGGCCCGACATTTAGCCTGGCTAGAGGGGCACATGAGGGACTGACTTTGGCCACCCATGCTGAAGGTACGACCACCACAAGGGAATGGGAAAATGAGTCTCCATCATCTAGTGTTTTCCCTTTTGTTAACCAATTCTTCCAGATTGATCGTGCTCCAAGACCAATTACACTGAATGAAGTTGATGAGGCAATTGATTAGATTACCCCAGAGAAAGCGCTGAGGCTTGATAAGGTGCCTGGGACCTGTTCAAAGCTAAGAAGGAGATTTGGTGCCACTATTTTGCCCTTCTTTTTAACAATATCTTGAATGGGCTTACCATGCCACGGACATGGGTAGGGACTGAAATTGTCCCAATATATAAGAAGGGCACTAGGTCTGCCCCGTCAAATTATCATCCTATTAGCCTCATCAACAGCTCACAGAAGCTTTTTAGCCAAATTGTGTTGAGTAGACTGCAAGCATAGATTGAGGAGGTGGATGTGTTGACACCCCTCCAAGCACGGTTTAGGGCTGGGACAAGCACTATCGATCAAGTGTTACAATTACAACTAACTTACTGGAAATGTGTCTCACTGGGGGTGGGCGCCTTTACGTTATTTCTGTCGACCTACGGTCGGCTTTTGATTTAGTTCCCAGGGAGGGCCTGTGGGCAGTTTTATTCAACATGGTGGTCCCAGAATACCTAATTGATGTGTTCAGGAGGCTTCATCTGGATAACTAAGCGCAAGTTAGGTATGGCCCTGCGAGGGAATTGACCGATCCCATTCCAGTGACTGGGGGGTGAGACAGGGGTGCGTACTAGCCCCCACTCTGTTTTTGTTATATATTCACGACTTGGTAAACATGCTGGAACAATGCAAGCATGATGCCCCGCATCTGGCCAACAGGAAGGTCCCAGCCCTCCTGTTTGTGGATGACACGTTACTGGTCTTGAGATCCCCAATGGGTATCCAAAATCTTATGGGCCTGTTCGGAGTCTTCTACAGACAGAGAGGGTTGGATATCAATACAAGTAAGACCAAATACATGGTATTAAACCCCTGCCAGATGGCCAGATTG
Source organism: Calotriton arnoldi (assembly GCA_963921515.1). NCBI lineage: Eukaryota > Metazoa > Chordata > Amphibia > Caudata > Salamandridae > Calotriton > Calotriton arnoldi. The sequence goes on from CAWUFW010008224.1 coordinate 759,934, forward strand.
CATCCGGTCCTCAATGGTACCCAATTGGAGAGGGGTCGCACCTTTCAATATCTGGGACTTACTCTCAATGAGCATTTTGACGGTCACCTCAGATTCACAAGTCCAAACTCAGACTAGAAAATTATAGAGGTGGCCTTCTGAGAGCCTTGAAGGGGTCTGGTTTAATTCGATGACACCTGTACTGCAAATTTATAACTTGCAAGCCTTGGGGAGGATCCCTATATGGTGGGGACCTCTGGGGGCATGCTAATGTCAATGACCTGGAGCTGACGGAAAACCGTTTCCTACGACTCCTCACCAATCTTCCCCCTGGCACTCCAATGGTGCCACTTCGTATAGCTTGGCATTCATTCACTTACCCACAGAGTAAAACTCAGACTCTTGATGTACTGGAGGAGGATCTGGTCCTCAGCAGATCCATTATCTTATTGGCTGGGCTTGGAAGAAATTATGAACTTCCTGTGGCCACCAGAATTCCATGGTTAGGATATAATAAGAATTACCTTGAGGACATAGAGTTCGGCAACATGTGGGCTCACCCGGAAACGTCTAGTGGCATTTCCAAGTCGATGCTCAAGGAGCAGGTTTGGACATACGTAGACGGTAGATTGCACCGGTCTGGGGGAGCAAGCACTCTAACCTCTACCTTTCTGGAATTTAAATACACATTTTTGGAAATGTATATGGACACAATTAAGCCTCCGGCTGCTAAAACACTCTACATTAAGTTCTGAATTGGCACCCTGCCACTTCGATCATTTACTGTGAACCTGACCCAAGTTGTCTATTTTACCCAGAGGTCAAGGAAACTGTAGCTAATGTCCTGTACTTTTTTCCTCAGTATCATGTACATAGGAGAAAATGGGCATTAAGGACTACAAAATTACAATTAGGGTATTCAGGGCAGACACAGCTCAACTAATTGTCTTTGCTGTCTCCCGGTTTCTTGTACCCGGTTTCTTGTACATGTGTGGAGACAGACAGAAAAAGACTGCCCTGTTGTTGTCTAGCATTTAGCACCTAAGATTCTTGTGTGTCCGAGTTGCATTTGGATGTTATCTATGATTTCTTATAGGACGTGTAACAGTAGATAACAAGTATAGGAGTTGTTGGATGAAATTTAATTTCACATCTTAAATCTTGCTGTGATGTTCCCCCTATATGCAGCTAGTCTTAATAGTGGGTATTTTAATTATTTTATATGCCATGTTTTTAAGTGTTTTATTACTGCATGATTTAACAGTTTTAAGTTATTGTGTTTTATGGAAACTGCCGAAATAAAGCTTTATTATGGATGAAATATGGTGGGTGATCCCTTGGTATTCAAGGACCTAACCTGTGGATGACCTTCATTGCCAATCTTAAATCTGCATCTAACTGGAAGCAATTTAGTAAAGTTTTGAAATATGAACCACCTAGTCTTGCCTTCAACTGAATCATGCACAGGAGTTGCAACTGAAGCACATCTGACAGTTATTACCCACCCAATCAGACTCCAACTTCCCCATCTCCTTCCTCACATATGTCTTTTACCATACTTCTCGTTCTACCGGATGGCTACACATAGTCCTCTACAAACCTTCTATATAAATGCAGATTTTCTTAGACACGTACCAGGCTAACAAAAGCATCCATTTATTTATTTGTATTTATTTTCTTTAAAATATTTATAAAGTACACATTTAGCCAGAAAGCAACTGGGTAAGGTAGAGTACAAGATGCATACAAAACATAAGCCAACTTTGAGGCCTTATGGCCTGATTTATACTCTACAAAGCAACCGACAGACCATGAGGGTACCAGAGGTCTGTCCCTCACCACCCCTGCAGGACTAGTGCCCACCATATTAGCAGAGTTCCACCCGCTCTCTGGAGATCACTGTGCCTGCAGAGGAGCTGCCATCAAGGAGGCTCCTCATTAAGGCGCTGAAAGTTAGGCAGCCGCGGCCGCCATGCTCACGGGAGGGAGGAGGGAGGGGGGACGCGGGGGGGGGGAAATAAAAAAACAAATAATAAAACGTAACCATACCAATCAGACCGGGGGTCCGCCGGTGCCCGCCCGGCCGCTGCTGCAGGTTCAGCCATTCCCGCCACCCGACGAGAGGAGGCTCTGATGTCACGCTCGCTCCTGGCTGGCAAGTGAAGTACCGCCTGCGTCTCTCAGCCAATCCAGACGCTGCTCCAGCAGCAGCGCCAGGATTGGTTTGAGCAGTAGTGCGCATGTTCTGTTTAGGGCTTAAAACATTTTGCGACCAGCCCGAACATGCGCACTAGGCTGCTCATTAGAAGAGCGGCATGGAACAACCCTCGCTCTTCTAATGAGCAGCCTAGTGCGCATGTTCGGGCTGGGCCCAAAAATTTTAAGCCCTAAACAGAACATGCACACTCTTGTGCGCTCCGCAGACCACCATGATTATCCATTCCGGACCGCGATGTCATGATGACAGAGTCACTTGCACTGAACTCCTGCTGCCCCGCCCCCTTCTGAGCCGACTGCCTCCGGCGGCCTGGGATTGCATTGCAAATGAGTGAGAGACTGAAAGTGACGGCAACGCTCGTCACTCAACTACTCGAGTGCCTCAAATTAATTAGTGGGGCAACGCCCAAGCGCCCTAATGGACGCACCGCCCCTGAAGTTAGGTGGACGGCCCTCATGTTTCAGGTGGCCATTCACCAAACTTTTTTGTTTTCCAAAAACAAACTGCCAATTTGGGAGTTTGTTTTTGAAAGTAAAAGAAATGTTGCTGAAACCCTGTGAGATTTTATCTCAAGATGTGCGAGGCATCATCATCAATAATTTTTATATGGATTAAAATTGATCCATAAAAGAATAAAACAACAAGCTAAAAACACATTACATTTGTTGCAGATCTTTGTCATTGTACTAAGAATTATCATCTTATCATAATCAAATTGGGAACAAGTTCCTTATCAGTCTAAAGTGCATAACGTGCAAGATATGCAACATGTTGTGCAAAGCAATCAGTTGTGCAAAAAATGCACAAAATTATACAAATTGCAAGATAAATCGGGAAAGGGCGTTTTAAAAAATCAACGTCTTAATCATATAAGGAAAAATAATGGCTGCAAAAAACGCTTTCTTGTATTGTTATAAAAAATGTACAAAACAAAATGAAGTGCAATGAGGATTGAATCATTTTCCTATCATACGGGCATTTATCAACTTTTTTGTCCCAGACCTTCATTTTGGGAATGCAAACAAATAACGCCTAATCACAGTAGTCTGGTAAGGTAAAACCAGTTTTGTACATTGGTTACAGTAATCAGGTACCCTTGAATGCCTTGTTCAACGTATCCTGAGCAATATCTATGTACAGTAGATTTAGATTTTTCTTTAAATTCTCTTTTAACTTCTCTTTTTCTTATAAGTATCATTCTAACTTCCTTCTTACAATATTGCAGGATACTGGTAGGATCCTCTATGATAATTGTTTCATCAATTTCCTTGAACAATTTACATACGTGAGCTTTTGACATATTGCTAAAGTGATACATAATCTTCTATTATTTCCGTTTTGAATTTTCTACCTGTCTTACTCTAGATGCTTTGCCAAGTAATAATTGAGTTTATCTGTATTGTGTCTTCTAGATAGGGTACATCTCATTCTTTATAAATAATGAGGGACAATGTTGATTGTGGCAATGCCAAACATCTTCGCAAGAAGGAATTCTGCATCTGCGATACCATATTATTTGTCATACCCCATAATGCAGCCCCATATGTAACTCCTGACAGGCATTACTTTTATACAATTGCATCATTTCTCTTATGGGTTTGCTCCATATCTTTCTGGCAAATCTAAATAGGGTTTTGGATGTCCCTAGGAATTATAATTGTGCGTTTCTCAACTGATGACTCCAATGTCCACCTCGTGAGAATTGAATACCCAGATACGTAAAGTTCTGTGTTTCCACTAGTTCTGTTACCCTAACACAGTGGATTATTTTGTATGGTTTTCAATGCCCGCATACCATTGTAAATGTTTTAGTTAAGTTTAGCTTCAGACCTTTCTCCTCCATATATGCAGAGAAATTATTTATCAGGCGTTGCAGACCATTAGCGGTCCCAGCTAGCAACATCACACTGTCTGCGTATAGTAGGACAGGAGTCAGACGCTTGCCAACTCTTGGGGCATCCCTGTTTACCTGTTGCAAAGACCTATCTATCTACTCTTTTTATATGTAGAGAAAACAAAAAGGGGTCAAGAACACACCCTTGTCTGATACCTCTTGTGACCTAGAATCTTGTTGTGCATTCCACAATGTATGCCGTAACGTACTTGTGCTGTCAGAGAGTCATACAACTGTGACAAGTACGAGATGATGTCCAAAGGGGCACCCCTTTTTACCATGGTCTGCCACAGCTTAGAATGATTAACAAGATCGAAAACACTGCTCAGATCTGCAAAACAGAGATGCATATGGCTTCCTTAGCTATTGTATATTTACTAATAAGGAGGTTTAAATGTATGCATTGTTCCACTGTGCCAATATCCCTCCTGTACCCATACTGTGAGTCAGTCAGCACCAGGATATCCGTTGCCCAAGTTTCCAGTCTTTCCAGGATTATTATTCTCACAAGTTTAGCAGATGAGTTCAGGAGGGATATTGGGCGATAACAACCAGAGTTGTGTCAGCGATTTAAACATGTCCACTGGGACCCAATAACATCCAGGGAGGACATTTCAGGAGGCTCATTTTTCAATTGTAGTACTCATTTCCTCTACACTGAGCAGCTTCAGATGTAACGGTACTGATGGTTGATTAGAATCTAAGTGCAATTCTAACCTTTCATTCTTTGGGTTGAAGATCCCTCCAAAATGGCTGATCCAATTCTCTGGGGTAACTAGTGCCTCAACCTTAGGTGCTTGATGGTCCCTAAGAAACGGCACATTAATAGTTTCTGCTGCTTGTTCCAGGTTAGCTCAGGCCTGTTTCAGTAATTCTTTTTTCCTCCTGTCCACTGTTTGCTTATAGGTGAGCCTTTGTTCTTTAATCTCTTCCCTATTTCTGGGTATTGACTGTAGTGCTTTTCTAAGATTGTGATTAGCCAATCGACAATGGTGAACAATCCAACCGGTATTCTTTTTATTGGTACGCTTGTTTATCAATCAAAGACTATCGTCAATTGCAGACGTTATTTTGCCAAAGGCTGCCAGTATCTTACGCCGGTCAACATCCCATTCTGTGCAAGTAATTAAATCATCTAGATTCTCTTTAAAGATCCTATCTAAAAAAAAAAAATCAGTTTCATTTACCCCCATCCATTTAAGGTTTATGTCATTTTGGCCCGATGGTTCAATGTTTGCTGCTAATTGTGGTCCTTCTACATGTTCATTTTTAATATTAAGGATGCCTATTAAGGGAAAGTGGTCACTAAAAACACTTGGGTTTACCCTAAATGAATTTAGCATACCATTTTCTGAGAGTAGAATATCATCAGTGGTGGAACACCTACCATTCCCTCAGTAAGTTGGTAGGAGAACCTTTTTTTTGTCTGTGGTTTGTTCCAACAGTGCAAGGTTATATTTAAATATCAGCTCATTTATAGCCTCACCATATGGGTCATGCAGAAAGTGTCACTGACCGCTACCTATTCCATTGGTGTACCCTCAAACCTCCCTTGGTGTGAACGGGCATTTGCTTATATTAAAGTCTCCCACCCATATATAAATACAGTCAGCCCCATAGCCTCTCAAAAAAAGTTCCAATTCAATTTCGAGGTCAACTATTACCTTATTTCTGGCTTTATTAAATATATTATTATAGAAATTTATAAGTACGAAGTCCTGTTTTCCATCAGTTTGGAGAAGTAAAAACTGGAAAAGGGTGATTTGGTGAAAGATTTCTCTATGGGTGAATGTGCTGTAGTTGATATTTACACCGCCAGGCCTCCATTAGCCCATCCGCTAGCCAATGATATTGCTGGTGAAACAAAGGTGGCAAAGCCTTTGACATTGAAACCTCACAGGTTTCCTGTAGGCACACGAACTGTGAGGTATTTATAATGCTGAGCCATTCTTTATCCTCTACTTGTTTTATAATTCTGCCCACATTCCACATTCTAATAACTAATGTGTCACCAGATGCCCTAAGACGAACATGCAATTTACTCCCTCTTTTCTTGTTGGTCTTGTTTCCCACCGATTACCTATGGTCGGCCCCTAGCTCTTTCTCCTCCAGGTCTCAATCCAACTCACTGCAACTATAGCTTGGGGAAAATCTATTGGAGTTGATCAGGCTCATATCCATTATAACCATTTTTTCTGACTTATACGAGGATGGAGCAAAGGTCCTTGATAATAGATATCTGTTACTGGGGGTTTATAAAAGGAACCCAGCGGGACAGCTGTTATCTTTTCATCAGGGTTATCATGGGGTTGTTGTTTAGAGAGAAGAGACTTTACCACTTCTGGATGACGGGATTTAACAATAATACAATCACCATGACCTAGTTTTCAAGAATATCCAATACAATTTACCCTCTTCACCATTATTATTTCACTATATAAAAAGCTAATATTACAGGTGCGATCTGCCATACAGTGCACAACTTTGTTTTTCAGGTCCCAACAATTTTCTGTCACATGCGATTCCAATTTGGGCACATCCTTTAGAATGATTACATAAAGGGTGGCATCCGGTAGTAATTGCAAAGTGTCAGGTACGGTAGCAATTGTCCCCATGTTCACTTCGCCTAATTGCAGAGGACTTACGGCCTCCTGTGAAACTGACAAAATAGGTGAATGTGCCTCATCGAAGCCTCTAGTTGGATGTAAACTTTGTATATCGTTGGGTAGCTACATACTGATGGATCCTTTTGAGGGCCTGTTAAGAGCTATATGCTCTGTTTCGACAGGAACATTCTTTACAGTAGACTTAGGTTGATTATTTATTCTATAAAGGTTCTGGGTTACATCTGGCATGTTCTTTACAACTAGCTCAAGTGCTGCAAGTCTTTTCTTAACTTCTCTAATTTCGAGTAGGAGTTTCCCTTCTATATTTTTCAATTTTGAATGGACCTTTTTGATTATTGCCTTGGTGTTGTTTTACTAAGGCAGGCTCCTGCTCCTTGTTAGATCCATTTGAGCTGTTACCTTTCTCGCTTGTACCAGGGGCCCTGGGCTTGGTACTCATTGTTCCTGCCGACTGTCTACTCTTTTTCACTGGTGGTGACTAAGTCGTGACTGGGTGAGAATTCTATTATTTCCAACTGCGTAATTTTCGCAAGGTGCTTGTTTAGTATTGCTTACACTCGTTGTTGCTGATGTGGGAGCCATTTTTCTCTTTTTTCTGTTCAGGACTGTCAAGGTCTCCATGGTGGTCCTGAACAGAAAAAAAGTTAATTCGAAGTCCACTAAAAGTAGGGCGGGCAGTCTGCATTGTTGGGCATTCGGCGCAAGGTTTCCAACGGCAGAACCAGTGGTGGCACCGTCGTCCAAAACAGGACAGTCCGCTCGTCTATGAATATGGCGACCGTCACTTTGGTAGACTCTTCCACGTTTGTGGCAGAATATTCTGTCCACCAAACTCTAAATCAGTTCCTTAGTCTTCAATGCAAGAGGGATCGATAACTCGGTGAGTGGCTTATGCCTACCAACCTGAGTAACTCCTCCAATTCCATGATTAGTAGCAAGATAATTGGGCCTTCCTAAGTAAAGAAGTAAAGTGCCTTAAACTTGATCCATCCTGGTTTTAACAGCATAAGAGTCTCAAATGTAAACTAATGGCTTTTTGGCTTGTACTTTTAAGTGTGCTGCATCATGGAACAATGTTTCTATGGAAATCCATTTAAGAGAGAATTGCCACCATGTCAATATTGCATTCATGCTAAATGGAAGTAAGGTGGAAACACAAGTTATGCTGTGTTTCTTGAGCCGTATTGTAAACAGTGATGCACCAAAGGAGAGTCACTTACTGGGAGGTAAAACTTTAGGTGGTCGACATGAGTTTCAGATGACAACTCAAGAAAGATTCTCCAACTCACCTTCAGCCCAGGTCACTTCTTCCTAATGCTTGCATCTTTCTTCCGTTACCTCGAATTACCCACCCAGCCTGGCCAGACACAGCACACAGTTTCAAAATATCAAAATACTTTGGCAAATCCTTCCAACCAGCTTATTAAAAGCTAGCAAATTTGCTGCTTGAAGTCCTCCAATCTACTGTAACATAGGCACTATCAAGTCTTTTATTACCCATATTTGGCTCGCCAGTCACCTAAACTAGCCTGCACCAACCACCTCCTTCTTTGCAAGTTCTAAGAGGGCCACTTGTACTCCATCCCTTTGTTTTCGCTGCTTTTTACCATTAATTTCATAATTGCCAACACTCATAATTCTTTAATTCACCTACCTATTACGTCTTAATGTCTTCTATCTATTCCCTCTTAAACTCAATGCTCTTTTCCCTTATCTTACCATATTCTCCCACTTATCAGGCATTGTATCTCTCCTTAGAGTGCAAGTGGCTGCCACTTTTTCCTCCAGCCTTAATAGCTGACAATGATATTCTAAAATGTATGGAAGATGTTTGCAATTTTAAGCAATTGTGAACTCATGAAATAGACAGAGGCATTGACTCATTGTTCCTCTGACTCTGAAGGGTGAGACATAAGCTTGTGGTATAAGGAAGATGAGGGCATGTGGGTGACAAGACCTGTCATATAGGGAACCACCAACAACACACTGAGTCTCATTGGACACACAGCAAGTCAGTTTGAGGTTGCCAGACTCAAATACCTGGAGCTCCATTGTAGGGAGCGTTGTGTAGATGATGTTGAGTTAAATGAGTCTGGAAATCACAGCATCTTGTTTTAAAGCAGTAATATGAGGAATGTTCGTTTCGGGGCTAAACTGGTGGTATATTAAGGTAATTTTAGAAAGCTGGCTTAAACAGCCCCCACAAAGAAGCTCAGGATTTCAACTAATGACCAACAGAAAAACACATGCCTGTTGTAGGAGAAGGGGGAGTGGCAAAACAGCAAAATATCATGTTGACTGTACTCTGTAAATACTGATGCCAAAGCTATGACACCCAACATATCTAGATGACAAGCCTTCCTAACAAGGGGAGGTAGAGGAGCGTCCTCCTACTAGTTACATAACCACCTCTGATGAATTTGATTTCTCTCTAACGTTTTCTTTCATATCATCCTTAACTTTTCTCTTTATACCGCTCCCATCCTGAATCACTTTCAACTTCGTATTCTGCACTTAATGTTCTCTAAAGCCTACTAGCTCTTTTCTATCCCTCTTACCCACCGTCTCTAAACCTGTCCCTCCTTCCATCCCAATCCAAAGATGTGTGCTCTTCTCAAACTGTTGATGATAATGTCAGAAGCAACTACTTACCAGATTTTCCTCATTCTTGCAAAGCAGCTTCATCCGACACAAGCGGTTACAGGCAGATACCATGTTATAAGAGAGCTAAAGAGACAAAAATAGAGGAGACTAAAATGAAAAGAAGACCACGAGGGGAAAGGTTGACATGCACGCTTTACTACTGGTGCACATAATATGGTCATCCCACCAATCTGAGCCATACTTTTGTATTTGTTCTTAATTTTTTGTTTAGCATTTTGAGCAAAGATTCTGGAAAAAGTTATATCAAAGATAGTACACATGCATTTTACTGCTTCGAGCAGTATCAGACTACAGGAAAAAGAAGAACCGCCCGAGTCTCCACTTGTCATTGAACAAGTGGAGACGGACTCGGGCGGTTCTTCTTTCTTTATGCGTAGCGGATGCACGCGTTGACGGTCTCTGTATCCAGATCAATCGATCCAGGAGACGATACACGGATTGACGTGTTTTTTGCCTATCGATAGCACAATTTGAATAGATGTTTACCCCCTGCTGGTCCGAGTGGTTGCATCGCCGTATCACGCAACAATTGCTTTAACCCTGAGACCACCGCGAATTACACGGATTGTCGTGTCTCCCTTGAGTCAGTATTTCTATACACTAATACACTGGCTTTGCTGATCGCTGCAGCTGCCCCCTCTGTCAGTTCCTTCCCCTCACTGGGTGCCCGGCTGGGTCCCATGTGAGTACCCCTCCTACACTTTCACTTCCTTGTGGTGCACTGATGTCACTCTGACAGAGATTCCTTCCTCTCAGATGTCCCTACATCAATAGGTCCTGAAGAGACCCCTCACTGTAAAAGGGGTCGAAACGCCGTCGACAATACCTAAAGCGAACCATTACATCAGCCCCTAATATTATATAAGGAGGCTGTTTTCATTGCACATTACTTCTGATGGTCGACTTTACTAATGTTGGAAACCAATTGTTTATGTCCCACTATGTCTCTATTTGTATAGGTTCCATGTTCACTGGGAACACTCTGCACTTTTCTTTGAGTATAAACTTCATTGTTATATATATATAAATAACTGCTGTTATTACCAAACATTGAGTGGTATATGGCTTTTTCTCCTTTGGACATCCATCTAACCCTTTCTTTCACTGCGATTGGGCTTATTTTCATTATTATTAATTATATTATCCACAGGACCCACTGTTTCTGTTTATATAATACTTACCCTGGTTCCTTGTGAGTAGGGTCTCCCTTGTCTCCTTTACATGCATTACACAGAAAGCATGTCACACCACCATACCTCCCTATTTGAAGAACAAGCTCACTGGCGGACAGTGAGAAACCAGAGGCAGAAATTGCCTAATTCTAGAAAATCCTATAACAGGTAAGCCACAACAGGTGTTCTCCTGTCTAGATCTAAGATTGTAGAACTTAAAAATACACCTCTTCTAACCCTCGTTTCTCCATTTGAAACTGCGTCTTTCGCCTGTTTTTACAATGGTCTTCAACGTGGTGTTATCTATAAAATTCCTCATTGCCCTGTTACTAGGTCCACACTACAGAAATATAAAAAAAAATTAAAAAAAAGATTAATAAATAGGTATGGGAGAGTTGTATCTGAAAGTAAATATATATTGCTCCAGAAAGAGAGGATAGACTGGTATAGAGAGAAAGTAAAAGATGTAGGTGGAGCAGTTAAAGAAACAATTAAATTACCTGAAAGTGCATCTATTTGTGAAACCAGAATAACAGTTTAAGAGCAAAGAAACTGTCTGGAAAACCAGAAAGGAAGTCTTAAAAGAGGAACAACTTTGTGAAGGGAGAAGAACAGAACAAGTATAAAATGGGGGTGCCACCTTTCTTAAAAAAAATACTGGCCATCTGTTTACATGTTGTTATTCCTGAACAGCCAAGAGACAGTAGGTGAAAACGAATTTGTGTAAGATTGTCAGGATTCTTTTGAAACATGGCAGTTATCCTTCCGATTGCTCTAATACTCATTCTGAAAGGATGTAGACGGCTCTCATATAGTGGTTAACTTTTTCTTCATGTTTTCAGTATTTCACCTTTCTGTTTCACAAGGGAAGAATACCACATTTCACATATTTTGCCAACATTTTCTTGTCCTGGACTTAAAAATAAAGCCCAGACCAGTTAAAAGCGAGCTAGGTAGCAACCTTAGCATAAAATGTAAACGGAAATATCTGGTGCAACACTGATGAAGGATGGACTGAGAGCAAGGCTAAAGCCACAATAAAGGCCATTACTTCTGGGGGCTAGGAAGAAAGATGGCAGCTGAGGTTTTAGGTTGTCTTCATGAGAGGAGGGCAACTCTGTTTCCATTATCATAATGAAATACCATTTTGCTACTCTTAGAAACACAGAATATTGCAATCTTGATCAGGTTTGTCGGAATGTATTGCAAGGCCTGAGGCCAAAACAAGGCCGGGCCCTCTGGACGCTGTCAGCAGGTGCCATATATACCTATTTCCAAGTGATAATATCAAGAAAACGTAGTATAGCTGGAAGCATATAGTGGTAGGGTAATGTAAGCTGCCTCATTATTAGTGAACATGACAGGCTTGCTTAACTATAACAAATCTATAAATGCATTTTACCGGAGGACTGCAAGACCCAGAAAAGTGGGGCCTGGGCAAAATATTCCCTTTAAGCCTCTCGTTTCCCCCCATCTTTTGTGAGGGCCTTGATATACGCATATCCCACATTTTAAGAAATGCTGGAGAGAGAAAGAGAACGAGAGAGAAACAGAAAGTGAGAGAGAGGTGTGTGTGTGTGTGTGTGTGTGTGTGTGTGTGTGTGTGTGTGTGTGTGTGTGTGTGTGTGTGTGTGTGTGTGTGTGTGTGCGGGTGCGTGTGTGTGTGTCAGCAGTAGAACACCTAGTACTAGTTAGTCCCAGTACCAAGGGGTTATAGCTCTGGCTGGACCCTCTTCTCCTTCAGTAAACTTACCTTCCATTTTCTGCGTGCATTAAACTTCTTAAAATTCTTCATATTAATGGAGGACCTGCTTCGATTCACGGCCTGCTTCCGGTTCAGGGGCTGCATGAATACAGAATAAAGAACTATTACACCCTTGACTTAGTCCCCCGCCATAAGCTGTGGGATACATTAAAGGAGGTCGGGATGCCCCTAGAAATCTTAAACTTTATCATCAAACTGCATGAGGCAAATTATGCTCAGGTTAGGTGGGGGCAGCAGGGCGAATTAACAGATCGTTTCCCAGTTAACAAGGGAGTGCGGCAAGGGTGTGTCCTTGCTCCTACCCTATTTTCCTTGTTTATAAACAGGGTTATCTCGTATTATACTAATTTCCCTACAGACGCTCCAACTCTTGCCGGCTCAAGGGTTCCGCTTTAATGTTTGCAGACGATACGCTAATTTTATCTAAAACACAATGTGGTCTGCAACGTGCCCTTGATAGATTTACAGAGTTCTGCAACGACCATGAACTTGTAGTAAACGTTGACAAAACCAAGTTCATGGTGCTGCATAAACATAAACTCATTAAAGGGAGAGTTGAAATGAATAAAGCACCTTTGGAACAAACTGATACCTTTACTTATTTAGGAGTGATTATGGGTAGGAAGATGAACTGGACACCTCAGTTAGATGTTTTAGTTCTTAGGCACAACCAGTTAGTAGGAGCCCTACTTAAAGAACATCGACTTTCACATACCAAACCGGTGGGGCCCGCACTATCGATTTATAACGGGAAGATTAGAGCCTCCTTAATATATGGTGCTGAACTCTGGGGGTTTGAAAATTTATCACCTCTAGTTCTTGCTCAAAATAAGTTTTTGAGAACATTGACTGCCCTCCCCCAATCAACCCCCATCAAGCCCCTGATGTTTGACTTGGGATGCACCTCCTTTGATGAGGCTGCTGGATTCAGACCCCTAGCTTACTGGAGGAGGCTTTGGACTACCCCCGAATTGACGTCTTACGCCAATGCACTAATGTATATTAGGAATGCCGATCTGTCATCTAAAATTAAATGGCTCCAGAAGATTAAGGGTAATTTGTCTGATATGGGGCTTCGTCATTTGTGGGAAGATCCTGTAGGGAACTCATTTCCCAATAAAAATGAGTATAAAGAACTTTATTGGGTTATGATTACTAAAAAGACACTGTCAGGGGTGAGCAGTAGCTCGCTCACAAGTATCTTTCTGGAGCACAAGCTTGCAATGGAAGCAGAAGCCTACTGGAATTTGATTACAAAACCTGGTGATAGGAAACTATATCACCAATTCAGGGTGGGCACTCTCCCTTTAAGATCTTTTACTGCAAAATGGAATAAGGCTACTGATACCAACTGCCCTTCGTGTCCATCCTTGGTTGAGTCGATAACCCATGTATTGTTTGTGTGCCCGGCCTATAATGGCCCCCGTCGAAGATGGCTTAAGCCACTGTGTTCCAATCTAGGTACCAGATCGTGTATGACAGCTTTGCGTATTTTGGTATCAAACACAAGTCCAGTTATTGTGATCGCAATGGCGAAATTTCTTAGTTGGTTCTGGGCTTTGAGAAGGAAAAATTTGGAGGCTGGTCTGGGAATTGCACATATTACTTGATCATGTTAATGGTAGTAGGTAGCCTTTTGGACAAATTGTGTAGGAAATGGTTTTATGGATGTATTAATATATTTATATTTTAGTCAATGGTGATAGGAAATTCGATATAATTGTTTTTTAGTTTCCTAATGATGTATTTTTTTAGGGTGTTATTGCTTATATGATATTTTATGACACTTTTATGTTTGTATTGTGTCTTTTATGATTGTAAATTATCGAATAAAGACTAAATGATGATGATGATGATGAACTATTACACCTTTTGACTTGAATGCGTTTGTTTCACCCCTCCAAATTTAGATTTGCAAGACCTTCTTAAAATCGTCGCCACTGCCCAAACTTAGAAACTAATGCTTTACTAACACATGCTTTACGTTTTCAAGACTTGTTTTATACATAGTTTTCTAGATAGTACAAACCTTAATGTGCATATGTTGGCTTAACAACATCTAGTAATCTTTAAAATGCATAATTTATGAATGAACGTTGGCCAGAAGTTTATTATATACTATAGCTACTATATTGTACATATATATATTATAGCTACTATAGCTTCTTTTCATTGCACTAATCAAGGGTCAAGAGACAGTGATGACTTTGTGACCTCTAAAGTGGTTAATCTGCACAGTTGGCATCGGAGGAAAGATCAGCCAGAAGAAGGAACACTCTCTCTCCTTGTCAATATACCTTATGACCACATGTTCCTGTCCTTGTCAAAATAATTTAGGCCCACATGTTCAGTCACTTGAGCAGGTTTGATGCACACCAGCCTACTACTAGATACAACTCTGATCTCTACTGCGGTCTCCCTGGTCCCTTACAGAATCTTTCAAGACAAAGCACATAGATGATTCATTCCGTAAGAAAACCATCTGAAAACCTTTAGAGAAACTGTCAATGACCTTTGACAAGAGTCTTTATTCTTTTTCCTTCTGTCACCCATTAGTGCGTATCAACCATGCCCACACAGATCATATTTTTACCTCCCCTGCACACAGAGGACATAATGCAATCAAGTTTGCCATAGAACCATTCCGTGGAACATGATCATTGGACCTTTACAGTGGCAGTCCCACTTTAAAGGGAGTCGTTTAGCCACAACATCTATTGGAATTGAGGACAGTGACGAGGTAAGGATAGACTTATCAACATTTTGGTCTCTCTTTCTCCAAAAGTGGTGACTGATTTGCCCCTATTTCAGCGTCATCACACTACACGATTGGCAAACTACCAACAGCATATCTCCAAAGTGATCCAACATCAGTTCTCCATGCCTTTACTGTAACTTCTTCCATTGCCCCGCTTTCATCAGGAATATATGACTGCAGCACGGTTAATGTTTTCACCAAGATAATTCTCCTTGATCTTCTAATATTAATATAGTGCTCTTTGTGATGCAGCATCATATAACTGCGATATGAATCTCTCTTTGCTAGTGCAATCTAGATGCCACCTCTGTGCCTGAAGCATGAGTGTACAGATAGTTTCCTGTCTGCGACAATTCCAAGACCCAATTGACATGCCACCTATTGTGATGCCTCAAGACTGCCTGACCAGCCTATAATATCATTTTCCTCCTTGGCATTCTTCTCAACTCTTGGCAATTTAGCATTTGCCCAGCACCTCACTCCTGAAAAACACTTTGCATGATGACAACCTCCTGATTTTCTCTATCATTAAATGTTATCGCTTGAGGATCTAACACCTGTACTCAACATTATCAATGCTTCCCTTTTCTTCCTTGTTTCTATAAAAATGGGAGTAATACATTCCTCCTTAGAAATCCCAAATCTGAACAACATAAGCTATCTAGCTACCAACCCATAGCTCTGCTTCCCTTCCTATGGAACTTACATGAGAGAGCAGTTACTTAACCGACCACAAAACAACCTGACACCCATACCAAGCTTCAATACTTCTACAATGGGTTTCACCCATATTGCAATACAGTGCCCTCTATTATTCAGGTAGCAGACAGTATTGCAAGAAGTGATGCCTTCTGGTGCTCCTCAACATGTCAGTAGCCTTACACCCTGTTGACCCCGTGGTACTCCTAGAGTCACTAGCTGTATGATTAAAGTACTTTCTTTTTACGTAACGATAAGTACTGGGCTTACTGTGTCTGCTATGTGACTGCTGAGTTCTGAGCTCTTCCCCCCCACACTGCCTCCCTGGGGAGCATGCAACTGCTTGCCCTCGCTGCCATGGAGTCATGTGTGGAGCAGGTGGTACTTGGTCCAGTCTGCACAGCCAGAGTAGGATGCCCCCCAGGACACTAGTGGCAAACAACCCTCAACCACCCCACCTAGTGGGGCCCAATAGTTCCTGTATGACGTGTTGCCCCAGAGTGGGATTTGACAGGTCATAACATAAGCCCTAGACCTCCAATCTCAGATACTGTCACTATATCATTCAAACCTGTACATTTAGATTATTCCTTAAACATAAGCGTACAAAGAAGGAGCTTTCCTCACCAGCAGTGGCACTCTTCTACGTCAAGTGTAGGAATGTCTAAAACAAAATGAACCTTGAGAGGATTACCACTATTTTATTCCTTGACTGAATTATTTAGGCTTTTACACCCACTCTGCCCTGTCTTTCAATAACAGTGACAAGTAAAAAGCATACACAGACATTTCCTAACTTCAAGTCATTCTTCCATCCGGCCCGTAATCCTGTCACATATACATTGCAAACGGCCTGACGAGTACATCCAGAAACCACACAAGACTTCGTAATGAATATAATCATAAATGAAGAGCAATTTGAGCATATGTTTCTGCTTTGAGCATGACTGCTTTAAAACCTTCTGTGTGAAAGAAAAGCTTACACACATCAAAAACTGATCACCTCTGCACAAAACACATCACTGGTGCACCTTAGGAAATTGCAGCTTCTCTGTGGTTGGCTGAAAATCCTTAAATGTCTCAAAGAATACACAAAGAAACAGTGCTTCTCTTGACTATGCCGAAAGGCTCTGGAACAATCACCCCACTATTTCATCCCTCCTGCACTGAAGAAAAGACCTCAACACTCAACTCTTCAACACTGTCCTCCCACTCAAGGCCAAACATTTCTTCCACTTCAATGCGTTCCACCCCTTTATGATCTTTGTGAACATCATTTGGATGGGCAAATTTGTAAAATTTGTCCTGGTCAAATCCTCTCTATTTTCCTCTAGATGATGCATCACCCTCTAAAGATAAGTAAATACGTTACTCATGTCATGTCTCAGCAACCCCCAAGGGCTTATATGTACCCATGTTGCTATGAGCAACGCTCTTTACCCTTCTGTGCTAGGTCACTGACCCATATCAATACCCGTATTTTAAAAAATATGTGCCTTTTTGTCAATGTAATACAGAATGCTTTATGTAACAAACAATCACAATTAGTAAATTAGAAAAGAGGGTTAAGATTAACCAGCAGTTCACTAACAGTTATGAAAAGCACAAACCTTGACCCAGGGGTGGATGAGGCACTCAACTGCAGACATTCTGTCACTGAAAAATAAAGTATTGGAAAAGTGAGCATTCACAATGTCACATTTTAAACAAATGCAGATCTAGCGATGATGGACTCACCTCTTCCCATTCTATGTTGAAGTCTTACAAGCTATTATTATGCTAGCATGTTAAAGGGATAAAGCTAAAGAGACCAATTCATACAATGTGTTTATATGTATGACTGACCATCAATGTGACCCTCAATTTAAACAGATCTTGTCAGGTAGGGCCTTCCAGGCCGGTCAGAATCGTTTGGGGGCCCCATGGCCAAATCATTTTGTTGGGCTCTGATCCATAGAACCTGGTTTCAATCCCAGCTTAACAAAACTGTGCAACTCTGGAACCAAATAGGTCAGGAATATGTAGAGAGGTTCGTTTCAGCACCAGAGGTTAAGTTAGTGGACCATCATTCATTTTACAAAAGGAACCTCAAGAATATGAACTCCAATGCATGGAGAGTGCTATGGAGCAACTGGACATGGAAGACATCCTCCAGTAATGTGTAAGATTGTATCTCTGCACTTCAATGCATTTCTTCTTCTGAGCAGTGTTCTGTGCATTGCACGTGTCTCTCTTCAGGACAAGCGAGTGACGCTTTCCCTATTCAGGCTTGTGTCTTCAGTCCTTCACTTGACTTTGGCTTCCTGGTTCCTGTTGGGTCTCTTCAGAGATATTTATCAGTTCTCAGCACCCTTTTGCTGAAGACTGTCCTAGAGTGTTCACATCTGTTCCCTCCTCTGAATTTCCTAGTGAAAAGAACTGAAGTAACAAATTTCTTCATTTTCGATTCCTTCCTTTAATGTTGTTAGAGCTCTAACTTGCTTCTCAGGTATTAGGAGTGTCAGCACATGACTGGAATTTGAGACCTGAATACTGGATGCACCTTTGGTTATTGGGTGTAAGTCGAACACACAACTCAAAAGAACTACCGTCCATGATAATCATTTTCCAGTATTACAGTACTAGATGCTATATATAAACAAGAAGAGGGCAATGCTCCTTTGGTTTTAGGGTATGTTTTAAGAAAAATATTGAATACTATTAGTAAACTATGATTATAGTTTGTATAGCTACTTAGCATGAACAATCTACAATTAAAGATACACAATAGTAGATGAGTGTAGAGAGACTGGGAGTCCTACAATGAAGAAAATCAAATATTTCCCTTCTCTTATCCCAGTCTCCTTTCCCCTTGATTCTCTTTTCTTGGTTCCACTGAATAGTGGAGCCGAATGAGAGTTGGAAATTAGAAGCCACTATGCTATCCAATTATTTTTCTTCACTGTGCCTTCATTTCCATAATCATCACTATTAGGAGCACCTTGAAATAATTCAGTTTAAGATGTTCACTAAGCAAAAACCTCGCTTATATATGGCTTAATAGACTATGGTTTTGTTCCAGCAACAGCAGGCGTCTCCAATGAGTAGCTGGTGAGTAGCCCTCCAGCTACTCATAAGTAGCTCTCCTGTATGCAGCCTGGACTAATAAATTAGAAGCGTTTGATTTGTTGAATTAATAGATGTATATATTCCAGACAAAAATGTGTGTATTTTCAGAACTCAATAGCTGAAGTTTGGGAAGGCTTATTACTAATATTAAATTAGTAGCAGGGGCAATGCAGCTGTGGCGTGTTATGAGTCCCATCACTGATGTTACTCCCACTGCCCTGTTGCCACTGTTAGTGAGGTGGGAGAAACGTGGTCGCTGGACATGCAGGGGCGCCAGGCCAACGCATGCACGCACCCAGTCACCAGCATAAATGGCTAGTCTAGCTCACACAGCACAAGCATGCATGTTTCATAGTGTGGGCTAGGATTGCAGTGATACACGTTGTGAAACATGTCACGACTGTGACTTGCCACCGGCTAACAGCACCACCTATGATATGCGGGATAAGAAATAATTGAAAATGCCTCGAAAATCTTGTTTTTATTTTCAGGGAATAGAGACGGCTCTAGCAGGTGAAATTATGTTTCCCATGGAGCATTGAAAACACTCACACTGTCCTTCCTGCCAAGAAAATAAAGGAGGCAGCAATACTAAGAGTGGACTGACTGATGGGGAAATTCCAAGGTTTCTTGAGTCAGTAAGAACGCAGGGCCAGATGTGCATAGCTTTGGGTTTGCGATTACATAATAGTGAATTTTTGAGATTCGCTATTTGTAATCACAAACCGCTATTTACAAATGTGTTTCACACTTTTAGCAAATCCCAGTGGGTCGCAAATAGACCTACCTCATAAATATTCATGAGGTACGTCTCTGTTTGCGACCCATTAGTAATTGCTAAAATCACAGGGATGGTGGCCTGCTCGGATCAGCAGACCACCATGTCTCTGAATGCTTTCAAATGAACCAATGTTTTTTTTTTTTTAAATGCGGGCCATGCTCCTTAAAGGAAAACGAGATGCATTTCAAAAAGAAAAATGAAAAGTTTTCTTTTCATTTTTTAAGAGTAGGCAGTGGTTTGTGGGACCGCTGCCTGCTCTTAAAAAACGCTTTTACAACCATTCACAAAGGGGAAGGGGGCCCTTGGGGACCCCTTCCCATTTGCAAATGGGTTACCACCTACCTGAAGTGGGTGGTAAAATGCGAATGTTTTTCTACCGCATTTTGGTTGCAAAACATTCACACATACCACTGCGAGTCACTATTAGGAAGGGACACCCTTAATACGCTCCTTCCTAATACTGAATCGCAAACCCATTTTGCAATTTGGTAATAGGTTACCAAGGGTCTTTGTACATTAAAAAAATGCTTTTTTGAAATGAATGAAATTTGTACTTGTAAAGCGCACCCATACCCCCAAAGGGGTGTCTAGGCGCTGTACGCATACCGCTGTGGAACCCTTCCTGGCTTTTCCCTGTGAAATGTCCACTCCTGGGCACCCCCAGGGTGAAGCCAGGCATCCCAGCGCTGTTGGGGCCGTTGTGGAGATTAAGCAAGCTATTGCCCAGAGTTGCAGAGTGGGACCCATGATTAGAATAGGCACCGAGGCGAGAATTATCAGGTCCGAGGAAATTGAGCCCAAGACCCGCCGAGGCGGGAATTGAACCCTGGTCCCGGGCCAGATCTCTGCATCAGGGTCTGCCGCTCTAACCATTGAGCCACACTTCTCCACACTTTGCAGTCGTAAGCAGCCCGATTGTGCGAATCAGACCGTTTGCGACCTATAAAGAGCTATGTACATCTGGCCCATAATCTCTCCACCAAATTCCTTTTCTTTAAACCACATCCATCATTGGAAACGCGTAATGTTATCATATAACATGCATGTTTTTGATTTAAGTGGCTGTTTGAGGGTGATGGTTCAACTTATTTATTGTTATTATTGGCTCTCTTCTAGCACCCTCCACATCCCTCAATGATTAATTTGTGAGGTGGCTGTAGGTGCTTGGCAAATTAATCACTGCTCCCCCCCAAAAAAAGTAATCAAACATCAGAGAGATGTCTTCTCCACATATAGTTGAGAGGAAAGGCTGGTGAAATGGAAAACTGTCACCTGCTTGTTAGAATAAGCAGTAGGACAGTCAGACAGACAGTACTGAAATCATTCATACCAGTATACTTCTATTTAAAGGCAGCTAGGTGGTTCCAACGAAGTTGTGCCTAAAATAATTCATGAGTTGTATCAAAGATGGTAGAAAGCCTTCATAATTTACATGTATCCCTAGGGATAAAAAAATTTATGCAACAGTCTTGATTCTTTTCCTCTATAAGTCAAACTACTTTTGCCCTTTCGATTAATGCAAAAGTCTTTGAGTGTCAGAACTAACCTTGCTGGTAAAAGGTGACTAGGCAAGGGTCCAATAGATGGATTTAAATTTTTTACCTCGTTATTTATGTCTGGGGCATATGCCTCCTGTGATCAGAGGAGGGAACTAGCATCAAGTGGTCAATGTCTCGTCAATGTCCACCGAAAAAACCCAAGCATTGGCAACGCTAACAGGTCTTCGCGCTGACGTATCACAAACCTATTGGCTTTGCCAAAGCTCTTTTGGGCTTTCATTCATTTATAATAAAATTTATTGCAAGAGGGCCACCCGTGCATGCAAATGACAGCCAGTGTGAAATGTTTTTTCTTGCAGTAAAGGACAAAGCATTCCAAGATGGTCCTCGTGCATGCATAACATATACACACATGCATAGTGACCATCTTGTAATGCTTCTTCTTATGCTTTATGAAAAGCTATTTCAAGATGGTGTTTATGTGTGCATTCATGGCGGCCATCTTGAAATGCTTTTTTTTGGTTTAAGAAAAAACATTCTATGATCCTGGAATAGATTTTCATAACACAAAAGAATTAAATTCCAAGATAGCTACCATGCCTGTGTACATGCAGTCACAGACATGTATGGGTGGCCATCTTTGCATGGTTTACGAACCATTCAAAGTTGGCTCAAATAATACAGCAGTGGGTTTTTGAGCAGGATACAACTCATCCAATCAAAACAGTGAGACTAAAATGCTCCTTAAAGCATAAACTCAAGAATACATCAGAAACCTATTAAATCACGAGCAAGGAATTGAGTTAAACAAGAAAGGCATTGAATAATGAGCAAAGGGCAGACCAAACGGTCACTCTGAGACTATGGCTAGATAGGATATAACAGCTCTGTTGCCAGCATAAGAGAGACCTGAAGATGCATTCATCAATACTTCTGAGGTACTGTAGCTTTCATGAAGCATTTCAAAGACGTTTGGCTGCCCGCCAAGACAGTGTAAAGCTCTTACATTTTGGTAGTTTTGCACATGAAAGTGTTCTGACATTTCATGGGGGAATTGGGAGGCAGGCGAGTCTAAAATGAGATAAAAACTCAGTGAACATGTTAGCAAACCAATCCAGCCTGACTGGTGATTATGCCTGGAGCAGATAAGAGAGCACAAAATGTTTCACAGCACCCAGGTTCCAAACAGTACCAGAATGGTTGCCTTGTCACTTGATGGTGAAGAGGGGCAAATAATAACGTACACAGCAAAACTGAACCAAACAACATACTTTGACCTCTATGGAAATATTGCCAGAACTTAAATGCACAATACACTCGAGCAGCAGACAATCCCATGCAGATTGAATCTCCTAAATCGCTTTGTTATAGAGTGAGTCACCTAGTAGGACCATAATGAAGTAACTCCAAAGGATACGTTTTAGTACGCATCACGGCCTACGTTTACCCCATACGGCAGGTCAAAAATATGCCTTCCATTACATTAATTTTATTTATTTATTTAAGAAGTTTTATATAGCGCTGGCTAGACCCGGAGGTATCAGAGCGCTTTACATACGGTAAGCATTTTTTTGCATAGTTAAATCAGTTACATTTTTACATAGTTACATCCGTTACAAGAACGAATCATGGCATGGAGAAAAGCTGAGTTACATAGTTACATCCATTAACTAGAGCCTAAAATATCATAGAAAACAAGTCCAATGGTGCGTAGAGGGGAGTCGGAATATAGAACAGAACTAGGCATCGAGGTAGAACATCAGGGGAACACCACAAAGTTAGGGTAAGCGAGAAGAAAAAACCGGAAAGTGTCAAATAGAACAGCAACATCCAGAGCCGGGCCCCTCGCTGCATCGGGTCGGATTAGAAATGGGAAGGGACGGGTAGGGAGGAGGGGGAGGAAGGGAGCATAATGGTGACCATACGAGTAAAGCGGGGTGCAGGAGTTCAAGCGGGGAGATCGATTTAGGCAATGGTCAGACTGGAGTGCACAAGGCGCTGACCGGAGGAAGGAGTCAATTTGAGAAACTGAAGAGACCGCAAGATGGAGGATCCAGGAATGAACCCCATTAATTTTGTGACAAAATGGCGGGAGAGCGGGAGAACACAAAACCGGTCAACAAGCCCATAAGGGAACCTACCCCCAGAGCCGGCCTGAAAGGGGAAGGCAGTCAACCAGATCTGGCGGGAGAAGGCTGTAGTTTGTCGATCATTCTAAGGTCGTCGTATTCAGGGGGAAATAAGCGTGGGCGCCTAGGCAGTGGCCCCGGGAGCGGAAGGCAGCTGCGGAGTCAGGAGGGCACGCTGACTTGGATGAAGAAGGGGAAAACAGGCTCGGTGGAACAGGGCAGCAGCGTTTGCAGCATTCTCGTTGTTGCTGTCGGGGGAACTAGAATCGTGCATCCAGCAGAAGTCCCAGAGAGGCGAAGCAGGACACCATGCAGCCGTGGCTCAGGCCCGGGAGGCAGGCGAAACGGCCAGAGAGGAGTTCCTCAGTCAACTCACCAGCAACCACCAGGGCAGCTCCAACTGGGCGTCATCAGCGACGAAAGAGGATCCGCCATCGTTATACCCTCGGGGTTCCTCAAATGGCGAGCGGAGGAAGAGGACGAGACATGTTGCCTAAGCACCAGCTGCATATTAGAGAGTGAAGCTAGGAGCTTCACAGTGCAAATGGTGGATGATCATCCTCAAAATAATCTCACCTAACCATAAAGTAAGTGTGCTGTCATTTTATAAAAAGTAATAGAATTAAAATGCGTTTTGTAATCCTGCAACAACTTAATGTTAGACAAATAAAGATTGAGTAGACAAAGTATTTAAAAAGTGAGAATACACACTAATCCCAGTGCATCCATTCGGATCCCAATATAGCTGCTGCTGAACGACAATCGTGATTTTGTTTTCTATATGATTTAATTAATTAGAAATATAAAATATTAAAGGAATATCAAGATGTTTAAACAAATTATACCAGCATCTCTCTATATTTAGATGTACACAAACAAGGTAAATGATAATCATACGAGTTAATCTAACATGGGGGCATTTTATGAAAGTATTTTTATGCAGTAAAAAGCCCTACAGTGGCACTCACGTTGAGAAAGTGGCAGTCTTTACCTCTCCATAGTGGCCAGTATTAAACAATGCCGCTCTCCCAATGGATTAAAAAAAAGTGTGTAGAAATGTCAAAGTGAAAAAAGCTCGAGTCTATTGGGACGGATTGGCCGGAAGCTGTTGTCCACCTCTGCATGTCTCCTTGGAAGATGGCACGCTGTCCGATGTGCTGAAAAGGGGGCACCTGCGCTGGTTCAGTCGTGACATGGGTAACACTTTTAGCAACAGTAAACAGTGCGTTCAGCATTCACAACCAGACACGGGCAGAGCAATGCGCAGCTTCTGTTGTGCAGCACGCTCAGATTCAACAGCTACAAACTAAGGAGTCCTTACCACCCACCCTCAAAAACAAATATTGCCACATTCTCTCGTACATTCATTCAATCGTGAATATGCTCCTTTTAGCTGCCAGTCAAATACATACAGGCATGTTTAAAGCTGCTCAAGGCCCATTTCAAAAGGAATCAAACAAAGACAGCAGTACTGACAGGCCTTCACTGGTGCTGTAATTGAAGAAGGGGAAGGATAAATAGGCACTGGCAAAGACAATAGGTGTCGCCTTTGCGAGAGATTCTATTTTTGTTTTCTCTATTCTACAGTAGTTGTGTGGATAGTAAGTGTAGATTGTTTGTGTTAACAAAATAGTTTTTAATGTTTTGCTGATTAAAGACCTGATTTAGATTTCGGCGGACGGGTTACTCCATCACAGAGGTGACGGGTATCCCGTCCACCAAAATATGAATCCCATAATACCCTATAGGATTTATATTTCGGTGGATGGGATATCAGTCACCATTGTGATGGAGTAACCCCATCCGCCAAAATCTAAATCAGGCCCTAAGTGATGTATGCTGGATGTATTGTTTGACTCAGTAGACCTAGTGGCTTTGCAAATATGTTTTGTTGATGTTAGCCAGCTGAAGCATTAATGTCCTGCACTACCTCTCAATGGCATTGGAAACCATTACTGCAGATTACATAGGCTCCCTTTGGCATGTGTTCAGCAGGCTATAGTTCATGCTCTTGTTAAGCCATTTTAGCACAGCAAACAGAGGTGTGGTACTTTCAGTAGGTTAGGACGACATTTTTTAGCCTCCAATCAGTACAGAAGGTAATTATATATAAACCTAATTGAAAGGCAGTGGAGCTCTGTATATTGACAAGGCAGAACCATCATGACATATGATAGAAGTAGTAGCTGGTTTGTGGAGTATTGCTGATGCTGCTTGATGTAAAAGTGTGAACCAATGTCTGTAAATCAATCACCTCTTGCAGCATCATCTCTGCGCAACCCATCAGCAAACTTGAGTCATGTGACACAGCGCAAGGAAGAGGAAGTAGACTGCTCACACAACTGCTTTCCTTGCTCCTGAAAGTTAACCTTTGGAACAAGCGGGGTAGCCGAAAGACTGTGCACTAACGGTCCCTTTTATTAAATACATAGCTGTAAAGTTTGGGTCTGGATATACGGTTGCGATAATTATTGTTAAGGTATTGTGCCTTTGTTTGATGATTGGTGGTCTCAAATGTGTGTGCAGCCCTCCATTGGAAGCAGTTGTAACGAGGGGTCGGGAAACTAAAGCGGGACTCAGAGGGAAGGAGCCGGAAGGAGCGGTCAACGATGGAGGGGGCAAGTCGCGATGAGGGAGGTTGGTGGGTGGATGAAACAGGCTCCCTTGTAAAACAGCGAAAGTGATGAGATAAGGACAAGATTTACAGGGATGTTTACAGAAACAGCACTAGTAGTATAAACACTACAAGAAACAAAAGGGAAACTTTCCAAAACATGGGCTGAAAGAAATGAAAAAATAGAGCGCATACACGAACAGAAATAGACAAAAGTGAATGGTTCATTTTTATAAAATACATAGCTGTAATGTTTTGGGTTTGCATATATGGTTGCTATAATTATTGTTAACGCATTGTGCCTCTGTGTGATGATTGACAGTCTCACGTAAGATTGTAGTTCTCCAATGGAAGCCGTTGTAATGAGGGGGAGGGACGCCAAAGCAGGTCTCAGAGGGGAGGAGACTGAAAGAGCGGCCGACGAAGGAGGTGGGAAGCAGCAATGAGGACAGGGGTGGGTGGGTGAAACTGGCCCCTTCGGAAAACAGCAAATGTGATGACTTACAGGACAGTTTACAGAAACAGCACTAGAAGCATCAACACTACAAAGAAATAAAAGGGAACCTTCCCAAAACATAGGCTGAAAGAAACCAAAAAAAACCAGTGCATATACACAAACTGAAAAAGCAAAAGTGAATGGTTTGTTTTACACAATACACAGTTGATGTTGATGTTAATGTTAATGCATTGTGCCTCTGTGTGATGATTGGAGGTCTCACATGTAGTTCTCCATTGGAAACAGTTGTAACAAGGAGCCGGGAGGCTAAAGCGGGACTCAGAGGGGAGGAGACGGAAAGAGCGTCAGACCACAGAGGGGGCAAGCCGCGATGAGGGAGGGTGTGGATCAACGAAACAGGCCCTCCAGAAAACAGCAAATGTGACGAGATAAGAACAAGATTTACAGGGCTGTTTACAGAAGGAGGAGCATCAACACTACATAGAAACAAAAGGGAATCTTTCCAAAATACGGGCTAAAAATTTTTTTTTTTTTAAATAGTGCGCATACACGAACTGTAATAGACAAAAGTGTAAGGATACAAGTAATAGGCCACTGCTCCATGACAGGGAGCAAGACACAAGAAGGAGAGACAAAAAACACAGATTACCTACATAGAAGCAAGCTTTCGGGAAGGACACGCAAAGAAACTAATCAAAAGCAATGGGTGAGTTGTAAGCCCACAGAGTGGATACAGCATGTTTAGAAGAGACAGCGCAAGCGCTGCCTAGGCGAGACCTAATAAAAACGAGTACCTCAATCACAGAGCCAGAAGCAGAAGGACCCTAATCAAGATGAGGCCATCAGAACTTGGTTCATGCTCCAGCCAAAAGAATAGGAAACGAAGCCAGCTCATGCTGCCCAATTTGAAGGTACCAAATAAGAGTGACAATGATGCACACAAATGGTAAGCAATTGGGCGGGCTCCAAGACCTTTATTCAACACTTTGTCTCCTACAATCAAGAGCGCATGATCTAGAGCATGCTCACGCCTAAGACCTAAAAAGTCTACAAGAGACAATTCCAGACCCAAGCACTAGATGGCAGAATAATGCACAGCATGTGAAGCCAGAAAGAATTCATGTTGCAAAACTACAATTTACAAAGATTTCCATCTATATGCCTGTTTTTTCTTATGCAGATTCTTCTCAAACTAGAATATCCACGTTAGTCTTTCCTCAATGCATGAAATATATTGCAAAGTATTGTTCTTGCTCATACAATGCTGCATTTGTGGGCGCACACCACTTTTTCCAGGAAAACATCCAATCCCAACGTTATGGTCACAGTAATATTTGTGAGTAAATTGGTACATCTTGCATGTCTTCTACAGTGTTAACTACAATCTCTGCATGAAATTTGCGAATTGTGCTTCCGAGTTTCTGAGCAGTTGCTTCACTTTTGGGAACAAACATTACAGCTACTTGTGCAACAGTTTGCGAACTGGCCCTAGAAATTAGTCTAGTAGTGAGAAAGACAGGTTACCGTTAAACGTGGATGCTGCCCTCTATTCTAAAACATAAATATGTGCAACAGTGGTTCACTAAGGACTAATTTAACATTTAAGTATGTAACATTTGGAAAAGAAATTTAACTCAATACAATTACTCTGGCCTACACCTTTGTTCCTCCACCTCGCCAGGGTGTCCAGAGACCAGAGTGCAGCACTGAAATCATGGTTTGTGGTCTCGCCTGCCACTCCTGGATCTCTACAAGCCTTTGACAACTGTATTCGCCCCTGACAGCTCGCATCTCTACAGACCTGCCTGACAAGAGAAAACAACCTCCACTTACAAGCGGCTCTCACAGAGTCACTCTAAGTGTGCCTTTCCCGGGCGAAGCTGTGTTCATTGCTCGCCAGGACACGCTCGTTTTGCCACATTCCGTGTTTTATTTGTTTTAAATTGCTGTTTTTAACAAATGGTGAATTTGAATTTGTTTTTACCTAAACTGCTGCCACACTGCTTTTGCTTATTTGCACATAGAAGAAGGGAGGGAGGGGAAGCCTAACAGCGGCCGCCATTTTGATTGTTAGCGGTCTAGTGGTTGGACAACAGGCTATTTAGTCGGCACGCGGACGCGCAGCGCTGCCTTTCCCGGGCGAAGCTGTGTTCATTGCTCGCCAGGAGACGCTCGTTTTGCCACATTCTTTGTTTTATTTGCTTTAAATTGCTGTTTTTAACAAATGGTGAATTTGTTTTTACCTAAACTGCTGCCACACTGCTTTTGCCTATTTGCACATAGAAGAAGGGAGGGAGGGGAAGCCTAACAGCGGCCGCCATTTTGATTGTTAGCGGTCTAGTGGTTGGACGACAGGCTATTTAGTCGGCACGCTGATGCGGACGTGCTCAGCGGGCGCGCCGAGGGCGCGCCTAAGGCAAGCCCGTCTGCGCCCGTCCGCGCTCGGACCGGGCTTAGGGCTAGTCCCCCTGGCCTTTTCGGTGCAGACATTATGCGTTATACCAAAGAGGAGCTCTACAGGCTTAATCCTGGTAAGGGAAGATTTAGATGTCCCTCTATCCCCTTAAATGCAGAGGGCAAGAGCAAGGAAAGTATTTGTCCTTGCTGCCAACAGCATATCCCCCCAACTTTTAGATGTGCCAGCGATGGGGCCTGGTGTTGGCCCTGCGAAGAAGAGAATTGTAGCTGATGCAGGCCCTGTAAAATGCATTTTATTTAACGCCAGATCACTAATCAAACAGCACAGAATGTGCGCTATTATTGGAGGAATTTGAGATAAAATTGGCCTTAATCACTGAATCATGGACAGATGGTGCCTCCTGGCCTGTTTTGGTGAAGGCTACCCCCCCCCCCCCCAGGCTTTCACTGTCACACAGTAGATAGGCCACATAAAAAAGGGGGAGGGCTGGCAGTTATTTATCATGACACAATGAGACCTATTTTTTCAACGGCCTCCAATACTTCGTGTGAGGCGCTAGCTTTTAGTATTTATATAGCTCAGTATAGCACCTTTAAAGGCTTACTGCTCTATCGTCCACCTGGTCATAAAAGTGGATTCTTGGACTCAATAGGTTCCTTGCTTGAGGAAGGGTTTTACCGAGACTCTTACACAGTGTTGGGAGATTTTAACTTCTACCTGGAGGCACCTCTGGATCCAGATACCTTTCGACTGGAGCAAATAATGGGAGCGGGGGATCTTAAGCAACTGGTGAAGGGCTCTACTCATGAAAAAGGACATACCCTAGATGGGATATATTCGAACAACCACAACCTAGTCTGTACTTCACTTCTCCCTCTCTCTTGGTCAGACCACCATGCGATACAATTCGAACTGAAGAGTCATGGATGTCACTCATACAGTATAAAGCCTACCCAGGAGGTTGTAACTAGGGCTTGGTGAAGAGCAGACACTAAGAAACTGGAAGACACTCTGAGGCACTCTCTGTGCCCTCTCCCCTCGGGAGTGGAAGATGCCACTTTAGCCTACACGCAATGGCTCGACGCAACTTGTAACCTGATAGCCCCAGAAAAAAACTGGGCTCCTAAACGGGCTCAACCCTCAGCTCCTTGGTATTCAGAGGAACTTAGAACTCAAAAATTAGCATGTAAGCAATTAGAACGGGCCTGGCGTAAAAAGTATTTATGCGCCGACAAGGAATTATATAAACACAGTCTTACTAATTACAAACAGTCACTACTAGAAGCCAAAAGAAACTGTTTTACTCTGCAAATAGCTTCTGTTAAGTCCAATTCGAAAGAACTTTTTAAAACTCTTAAGAAACTCACCACCCTTAATGTCCCAAAGAGTCAGAGTAGTTTGGAATTTTGTGACAAACTAGCAGATTTCTTCAAAGAAAAAGTAGAAATCATTTTTTCCTCGTTTACCCATGCTGACAAAAGGGTACAGGGGACGTCGTCTCTGGACAAAATGGAAAGCCCTGTCCATCCTTCAGTTTCAGAACACTTTACACCCATGGGAATATCGGAAACGATCAAATTTCTGAATTCCAATCGCTCTGGAGCCCCCACTGATCCATGTCCTGCGTGTGTTATTAAACAAATCCCGGACATTATTGGAACGGCGCTTACGCCCCTGCTGAATATAATACTTAGTTCAGGCATATTCCCTAAAATGTGGAAGAAGGCCTCTGTTCTTCCCTTGCTGAAGAAACAAACTTTGGATCCTAAAGATCCCAACAGTTATAGGCCAATTTCACGGCTTCCTTTCCCTGCCAAGATTTTAGAAAAGGCCATGAACATCCAGCTTAGTGCGTTTCTTCAGACTAACAATTCTCTAGACCCATCTCAATATGGGTTTAGAGCAGACCACAGTACAGAGGCTGCTCTTATAAAATCCACAGAGGAAATCAGAGAAGCCTTGGATCAGGGTGGTAATGCCGTTCTGATCCTGCTGGATCTGTCTGCGGCCTTCGACACGGTCCATCACAAAGTGTTGATGGCCCGGTTGTCCGATATAGGAATAGAAGGACGAGCATGGAAACTTTTGCAATCGTTTCTATCTGACAGATCACAGACCGTGGATCTGGACGGCAATAGGTCTAAGCCTTTCTCCCTCCCATGTGGGGTGCCACAGGGCTCGTCGCTTAGTCCGACGCTCTTTAATATCTATGTGGTGCCCCTGGCAGAGGTCATTAGATCCTTTGGTTTCCAGCTTACCTCATACGCCGACGACACTCAAATAGTGTTGTCACTGACGGAGGGGGTGGAAAAAGAAACAGGGGCACGCTTCCATAACTGTATGGCGGCCATTTCTGGGTGGATGTCCTCAAACTGTTTAAAACTTAATTCCAGCAAGACTGAGGTCGTAAAGTTTGGCAACAATCCACATGTGTGGACACCAGATTGGTGGCCGAAGGCTCTTGGAACCTGCCCCCTACCTACTAAAAAGGCTAAAAATTTAGGGGTAGTGGTGGACAACAAACTCACCATGGGGGATCAAATAGGTAAGGTGGTCTCGGCCTTTTTCTTAGTTTTAAGAATCATAAGAAAAATTAAGTTTTTTCTTACAGAAAACAGCCTAAAGACAGTAGTAACTGCACTAAGAATGTCGCGCCTCGACTACTGCAATGGCCTATACCTAAATGTCCAGAAGCAACATATCAATCGGCTCCAACTTGTTCAAAATGCTGCGGCCAGACTGGTGTCCGGAATCCCGAAATTTGTCTCTGTAAAGAAGGAACTAAGGCAACTTCATTGGCTTCCGGTCAAACAAGGAGTATGCTTTAAGGTACTTTGTACTGTCTTTAAAGCAATTAATGGAACAGGACCGGATTTCCT
Source organism: Calotriton arnoldi (assembly GCA_963921515.1). Taxonomy (NCBI): domain Eukaryota; kingdom Metazoa; phylum Chordata; class Amphibia; order Caudata; family Salamandridae; genus Calotriton; species Calotriton arnoldi. The sequence continues at coordinate 791,596 of CAWUFW010008224.1, forward strand.
GGTGCGCAAATTCCACTGGTATGTGCCGGGCAGAATTTTGCGCTCCTCTGGATCTAAACAAGTTCGTGTCCTCCCAGTTAAGAAGGTGAACTGGGGAGGCAGGAGCTTTATTACTTGCGCCTCTCGGGCATGGAATGAACTGCCCTTTCACCTCAGGAATGCATCGGATCTTCTCTCCTTCAGGAAGGGATTGAAGACCTGGCTCTTTTCTCAGTAAAACATTTCTTTCACGTTTTCCCCAGTAGGCAGTGCTTAGCGCCAGGACACCCCAGGGTAACCGTGCGCTCTATAAGTGCGATTAACATAACATAACATAACAGCTTTGTGTAGAAAGAGATGGGATAGCGGTGAGGGGCTGGGGGGTGCTGGCAGGAGATCAGTTTTTTTATATTTGGATTTGGGCATGGGAGGGTTTATTTCACAGAAATGGAGGCAGGAGGGCACACATGTATATGTTGAGAGTGGTAGATGTGAGTGGCAGAAGGCCCGTTTTTTTTTTTTACATTTGGAAGAAAGGCCAGGTTATGCATCACTCCCCCATTACTCCTCCATTCCTGCTTATATGCTGTAAGCAGGGACAGATCATTTGCGAGGCCAGGTATACAATAAAGTCCTAGATGGCTAAACTGTGAACAACAGGGGTATTTTTCATATTGCAGTTCAGAGTGACAGTATAGAAAAACTGAGCTATACTCTCGTTCTGTATCTGATATCACTGAATCTCCTCAGTGAGAAAAACATACCCTTTCTTACATAACTCCATATACGGGTCTACATGAAAGATGACATGGACTTCCAAGGTAAGTGCTAGAGAAAAGGCAGACACCCTGAAACCCTTTTACTTTACTCTGTGTAGCCATACTGAAGGCAATTAAGTCGATCTGTGTGTGGTTGTGTCTCACACCATTCTACCCAAGGAATGCCCCATAGAGCCAGAACAACAAAGGCAAAGAGGGCAGAGTTTTGACCAGTGCTTAATTTGTAAAATATGAAGTGCAGGTGCTCAAATGTTTGTCGAAGGACACACCTACTTTTCTCTGGCTCCACCCCCTTCCTCCACTGGCTCCACCCACTTACTATATTAGCTCCACCCACATCTTCAACTGGCACTGCTAAAAGTCAGATGTAATATATACCTGATCTGAAATTCAGCAAGGGAGCCTGTAGGAGAGTAGGATCTGCCTCTTATGGTTACCCCCACTTTTTGCTGGTGTATCACTGTTTTTCGACTTTAGTCGAGCTGGGGCCCTGCTATTCAGGACCCCAGCCTAGCTGCTTCCTCTCTAAATTGATTCCCTGTACTTTAGGTACATCACAGATTGGATTCTGGAGTGCCCTTATAAGTCCCTAGTATATGGTATACTATGTACCCAGGGCATAGGCAGCCCCAGAGGCCTACCAGGGGCTGAAGCATGTATTGTGCCACCCCTGGAAGGCCATCCAAAATGACACCACAGGATTGCTACTGCAGCCTGGGTAAGGTGGTGCATGCACCCCTTGCAGAGATATAGGTTCCCTATATCTCCCCTAACACTGCACATAGAAACCTATCAGTCACCCCTATGGCAGGCCTTATCAATCCTGAAGGCAGGGTGCTTGGTTATATGTGAGAGGGTGCCCATGCATGAGCAGAGCCCCTCTGCAGCTCTCGGAATCTCCTATCCGGGTTTGTCTGTGGTGCAGCCTGACCATATACTCTTAAGTGCATTATATCTAAACGGTAAATGCTAACTTTGGGATGGCTGCACGGAAACATGTCGTCTTTGGTGCCAAACACCATGGAATCATACCCCCACACCAGTTCCTGGTGTGGGAGTATGATCCCACCCTTCTAGAGGGAGAGACATGACAGCACCGGTATACCCGGTACCAACTAAACAGAGCCTGGCATCACAAAATGGATGCTGCAGCCACAGACACTAGTCTGGCCTCCTGCTGCTGACCAAAACTCCGGCAGGGGAGGCCTGGACAATAGGTTTCCTGTCTCAGGAAGGTGTTACCACCTCCCAGACAAGCCTTAGTGGATTGGGGCTGGGTGGTGCACTCGGAGTGCTTTGAAGTCCTGCACTGGGGGCACATTTGGTGTCCTCGTGCATACCCCAGTTCAAACCGGTTGCAGGGGCTGCCAGCCCCTGCTCTGGTGCGAAACTGGACAAAGGAAATGGGTGTAGCCACCCCTCTTTCCAAACCCTCCCATAGGTGGGTCCCCAGAGTTAGTCCAACCCCTTTTCTTAGTATAAGTAAGGGAACCCTGGCAACAGGACTTTAGATATCCCTGGACAAAACTCTGAAGCTGAATCCTGGACCTTCGACGCTCTACATCAAGATTAGAGGACTGAAGAATATCCCTTGGGGTCAAGGATTGACTCCCCTGCTTGGCAGGCACCAACGAAGCATCTGTCCGGTCTGCATCACTGAAGCTCCCGCCGGACGCCGAAGTCTTTGCATCACCAGAGGTAGATTTCCAGACTTCCCGAGGCTGCCCTGAGTCCCCAGCAAAGCTGAGGCCCGTAGCTGTCATGGGTAACGTGGAACCGTGACCCCTGGACACCGAGCACATTTGCAAGTGCATCAACTTTCTGACATCTCTCGAAGCTGTGCTTTGGGTTCCAAGTAGCCCTAGCCCCGAGCACCAACTGCAGCAAAGCTCACTGGCCTACACTTCACGAGTGTCCCGTGGGCCAGCTCCAAGTGCGACTGCTCGAGGCTCCTTCACGATCTCTACTCCGTTGGCCAGTGGGTCCCCACGAAGGCAACTCTTCAATTGCTTGGGCTTTTCTGGTCGCTCCAGATGTGCCCTGACTTACCCTCGCTGGGTGAGTCCCTCAGACCTTGCTGGTCTACACCGCAGCCTTTTCTTCACTTCCCTGTGACTTGCCGTTGCCAAGGCTTGTTGGGTCCAATCCAGTCGCCGACACCGCAGCACTCGACAAACTTCGTGGGACAGCTCAAATCCAGCTCCTGGTTGTCGTCAACGCCTCCTGGACCTCGTGGCTGAAGAGTCAAGGCACCAGTCAACTCACCTGAAGCACCCGACATCTGAGGGCATTCGACTATCGTGCCCCTGGTCACTGGCTAGTGACCCAGACTCTGTCCTCTCTGCTTTCAGGTCTTCCTCTTCCTCGATCCAGGCTTGGATCGCTCCGGACACTCTTCTTCTCCACGGCAGCAGCACTTTTCCAGCGGTCGCCATTGAAAACGACGACGATTCCCGACACCTTTTAACACGTATGCACCCGGCTTCCCTGGGTGAGGTAACTCGAGTATTTCGGTACTCACATGGGTGTGGGCCCTAGAAACTCTTAAGTTTTAAGGGGTTAACTGGAAGTCCTCTCCAAAGTGTCCTTTTTCTTTAAAAATCTAACCGCGACTTTCCCCATAGAAGTCAACGGCGGCTCGCGGCTGTGTTCTCACACTGCACGCGTCCCCCGTGGTTCCCGTGTGTCACTACCTTGGGTGGTTCCTTGGGGTCCAAGCACTTCTACAGGCTCTAGGCCTTGGGTCTAGTTCAGTCGTGGTTCTTATACCACTATTTTAGTATATGGTTTGGTACGCCCCTAGGGCTCAAACGTGTATTGTGCTAAATACTGCTGATATTTGACTTGTAACTTATGTACTTCGAACTCTAGCCTCATAAAGAGACTAGAGGGGTGTGTTTAAGACTAAATACATATATTTTATATATATACCTGGTGTGGTCCTCTTTCATTTGGTCACTCAAGAGATTATAGACTGGTAAAACAAGCTGCTTTACATTCCTCCAAGACTTAGCCTGAAGGCTGCTCTCCATAGCTACCACTAGGATAGCTTTCACTAAAGGTTGTCTTTAACCTATCATCCATAAGGGGTTGTTTGGACTGGTGCAAGGTGCCCACTATAACTAGTGGACAGCATATGCCAGGCCAACTTCTCAGAGCCTTCCTCATAGTAAGGTTTTGAAAGGAGGTTCCCCTGCCCTGTGAACATTTTGAAAAAGATTAAATCAAAAGTGCATTTAAAGCATTATTTATTAGCCACTCTGAAGCAGGGCCCAGGGAGGAATCAGTGAATCAAGGAGCATACTGTCTTCAGGGCAGCCCAGGCCAGCCCAGGCCAGTTTAACTGCACACTGGCCGGGCCATTTTGAATTTGATTCGTCAGTATCAATTCGTGCAGTGCTCACTGTGCTGGTGCCTGGTGGTGATAAGTGTATTAACATCATGCAGATTCGTTGAGCACCACCATAATTACTAAAGAAACAACAATGTTCTTCCTATGCAAATTCTGACCTACCAACCTATATCTACACAGTATTGACAAATATACATACAGATAAACAGTGCATTGTAATAATGTGAACAGAGATATGGGCCTTGTTTAGCAGAGCAATATTATGAAGAGAGATCATGTGCCTCATTTAGCGGAGCAGAGCACGTTAATAATGCATTGTGGAGGGAGCTGCACCCACAATTCAGCAGGGCATCTAAAAAGTCCCAAACTTGAGACATCATTCTTAGTGACACAGACAGGTTCTCATCAGCACTATCATGGCAGTATTGTATGATGGTGCACAGCACTGAGTGGAGAATCTGTGCTCCATCAATGGCAGTGCGTTGTGAATGATGATGGCATGCCCAATGCATACATTACACAGTAATATCAGCCTGCCCTTACGTAGAATCAACAGCAATCCATGGGTGCCACTGCCATGCGCTGTCTATAGCGTCTGTGCTACTGCCGTATTGTTATAGATAACCAGTAGATAACATGGGAGAGTTGCAGTCCTCTCAGCATGGACCTGAACAGCTGTATAGACCCCAAGGCAAGCTATCATCAGTAGCATCATCAACAGTCTCGGCACATTGCGAGCTGGGGTTCCAGTACGTTTTCACCCAAAAAAAAAACTGTGTACAGTGTGCCTGTGTATGGCCGGCGGCGGCTAGTACTAGGCGGCCGCCGGTCAGTGCTTCTCATCATCATCCTCATGCTACTACTACCACGCGGTGACGTGACCTGCTGCGAACGTCACGCCACGCCACCACCACACTGCACATTATGCAATATGCCTGCCCTTCGCAAAAGGTTACTTCGCTCAGGGCCGGCTTTAACACTGGTGGCGCCCTGTGCGACATTGTTGGCGCCCCCCAATGACCACCCCTCACACGCATTCCCTCAGTACCACCCTTTAACACTGCCCTTCAAGTCTCCATAACCACTGTCTCTCAGATTAATTTAGTTTTATAGCGCCTCTCGTACCAGTGTAAGGTGTCAGAGCACTTTGCATCATACACACATTGCATAGATACAATCCTACGTGTGTAAATCAGTATATAGGGAATGTTACATCAGACAGGACTACAATGTATAGGAGTCACATGTCATCCATGATTGTCATTGTAGGCAATATAGTTTAAGAGTTCTAAGTCTGGAAAAGCGCAAATTCAGAATTTAAAACATAACAGCATTGTTAGGGATTCTCTCCAATAAGAATTGATTTCTACCCAAATGAACCCTTTTTGCAAGATTAGGATAATGAAAGATTGGGCAAAAAAAACATAGCTCTAATATATAACTTGCAGTTTGATTGCAGCTCTTTGATGACAGTTAATAGCTTGCTGTTCTATGTTAGGATTTTAACTTACAAACTGCAAGTAACAAAAGGATCTCTCTGACAGAAGCAGTAACACACTGACCTATTTTTACATTATATGCACTTTTTGATCTGCATGGTAAACGTTCTTTGCAGCAGGTATATTAACCCTCTGTACTACCTTACAAGCAGTCAAAACTTCCCCTAGACAAAACTCCTGTCTCTCTCCAGGAAGACGATTAATCACCAGAGTTATCTTGACATTTTAATTTATGCCTGAATATTACTGGAGGCCAGGAACTCGGCAGCAGGTGCTTTTAAAACAAGAATATACTGTCAAACTGTCACCCCCACAGTGTTACATGAAAGAATGAAACAGAGGTTCGCTGAGGGATCTGTGTTACATGGAAGAATGAAACAGAGATTGGAAGAGTGAAACAGAGCTTGGGTGAGGGATCTGTGTTACATGGAAGAACAAAACAGAGCTTGGCTGAGGGATCTGTGTGACATGGAAGAGTGAAACAGACCTTGGGTGAGGGGTCCATGTTACAAGGAAAAGTTAAAGAGAGCTTAGGTGAGGGATCTGTGTTACAAGGAAGAGTGAAACAAAGGTTAAGCATGGGATCTTTGTTACAAGGAAGACTGAAACAGAACTTGGGTGAGGCCCGGGATTTGTCTTACATGGAAGAGTGAAAAGAGATTGGGTGAGAGATCTGTGTTACATGGAGTAAAGCAAAGTTGACAGATTTGTAAATAATTTAATAGAGAAAAAAGCATGGTTTGGGATTAAAGGCTTTTGGAAATATATAATGGTGCAAAAACAAAGGCGAGGACTTGGGGGTCCTGGACACACATTGTATGATGACGCCATCGCCATCAGTAGTAAAAATGAAGTTGTGTGCCCTTGGTGGCCCTGAAGCAGTGATGGCAGAGTGTGCCCTTGTTGAACCTGGAACATGGATTTATGAATGGAAGCACTGGTGTCTCATTCAAGGACAGAACAAGTAATCCGGCAATCACTGCAAAGGGTCAGAGGTGCTACATTGTACAGATTCATGAATAAATACTTGGTATACTATGACTCTGAGAATATTGGCACGTACAGAACAGTATGAGAAAGCGCTCTGTGTTAAGCATTGGAGGTTCTGGGTTCATTGCAATGCTTCTCATTCTTTCCTCGGATTGTCTGAGAATAGAGAGTTGGGTCGTGTCAACGTCAACCCACTTCCACCCAAGTGCTGGGTTAACCCTCTGCTTACCTTTGGGACTGGGCCCAGTCACAAGTCCAAGCCCCACCAAGGTTGCCGCGTTAGAAGAATGCACGCAGTATAATGGTGACTGGACCCTGCTGACACCTTCATTTGTCTTTCACTGTCCTCTCAGTCTGTGTGTTTTGTCTGATGAGGATTCCGAGGGTGGAGGGAGGCACGCACGACTGTGCGCACCCAAACAAAAAGCAGCGTTGGTTGGTTTGGCAAGCAAGCAATTGGCATGGGCCACGCCACCGCCACCCATGGGCGGCATGATCATGGTGGCATCACATGGCGGCTACACTACCGTACTGTTACAGTAACAGTGCAGTCACAGTGTGTGTCAATTAACCCAGTCGGGTTCAGGCCGGGCGGCCGGCCCGGGACACACACTTACACACACACACACACACACACACACACACACACTGACTGCAGTAGTGCACAGCCTGCAGCCTTACTTAGGCTTCTGCGCAGCTTTATTTTAACTGATTAGGCCTGCCTCACCTGCTGGCTGGTGCGGTTACTGGCGGCACTGGCCAGAGTCAGACTGGCCAGTAGTAGTAGTACTCAACTCACTGCTGGCAGCGGCTACGGGCTACTCCTCAACGCCAAGTCGCCAATGCACGTCGCACCGCAACAACGTCGTCCGGCCTGGCCGCTCGCGCTTGCTGCTGGCTCTCAGACTTACTTTCACTTAGACTTAGTGAACCGACGCTGCTGAACGGTTCTTGAACCACTGAACGTGAATGGCCACGATGACTCGGTGGTGGTGAGGTGAGGCCGTGCGGGTATGCTGGGGTGTGGCAAAGCAGCGAATGTGCGAGCATTGCAATCTGAAAAAAATCTGCGCACGCTGCCTGCGGCGCACAGCCCCAACCCCCGCAGATTTGTGGAACCAAAATCCAGCCCGGGCCGGCCCGCAACATCAAACTAAGGGCCGCAGGCCCGCGGCCGCCACGCCATCATCATCATCAATCAACATATAATCAGTCGAATCGAAGAATCATAATCAAACAGTCTACGATATTGAGATTCATTCATTCATGAATCTCCATACTGCTCTTGGCTCACAGGCGTGCCCGCAACACACTGTCTTCTTGACTGTGGGACCCAGACCAGTAAGTTGAGTGGGACTGTGGGAGTTTGGGACCTGACTCACTCGGGACTCGGCCACTGTGCACTGCCTTAGGCTGCTGCGCAGGTTCATTAACTGATTAGGCCTCGGCGCCTGCCAGGCCCTGCCTCACCTGGTGCTGCTTAGGCTGCTGCGTAGCTTTATTTTAACTGATGATGATTAGGCCTACCAGGCCCTGCCTCACCTGGTGCTGTTGTAACTCTGTCTACTCCTCAACGCGGCCAACGTCGTCCAGGTCGCGCTCTCAGAGACTTTGAACGGCGGCGGCGGCCGTTGAACCACGATGACTCGGTGCCGGTGGTGAGGTGCGGCCGTGCGGGTATGCTGGGGAGTGGCAAAGCAGCGAATGCGCGTGCATTGCAATCTGAAAAAATCTGCGCACGCTGCCTGCTGCCGCGCACAGCCCCAACCCCCACAGAAGACCAAAACAAACCCAGCCCTGCCCAACTCAGTGTCCCGCCCACTGGGCCGGCAACACTGAGCCGCGGCCGCTGGGCCGCCAGTGCCACTACATTGAACAACATTAGATTGAGAATAAGTGAGAACTTGAACGTGAAGAAACAGAATCGGAGTCAGAAACAAGTTCAACATCAGTCATCAACAACACAACCAGTACGTAACGTAACACTCTGTAACAGTAACAGCACCACTTACGGTAGAGCAGCACTCACTCTGTGCCACTAATTACTATCAAATCAATTACGTGCACTAAATGCGTGTAGACCCGGCCCTGATAATTAAGTGCCGGTGCTAAGCACCGGCACAAATTAAGCACTGGTTTTGACTCATGGCCTCGGTCTTTCTTCAGATTCTACTTTTCTGTGCAATGCATCTTAACAGGGTAGGTGACGAAAGAGACACACACACACAACACACACACACACACACACAACACAACACACACACCTGTGCTATAAGGACAAACCAAAGACAAAGTGGCATTTTAGAAATGCCAACAATATACCAAGAACAGAGTGACATACCTACACACAATCTCACCATTGTTCTTTACTTCATTTGCATTTGATGCATGTTTATAATGCACATCAAAAGTGTGGTTAGTTGATGTAGCATAGTCCATGATGCTCCCAGAATGATGTCTGATGCAGGAGAACCCAGATTATAGCATCTGTGCCCATTCTGTGATGCGCAAACCACAGACCCAAGTTGCTGTCCACAATCTGCACTGCAGCAGGCAGTGCTTGGAAGGTCTTCTTGCAATGGAAACGGACTGGCAGGCACTTCAGCCAGAAGGAGGAATTTGGTATATCCTCTGAGCCGCTTAAATGTCTAGTAAAAGTAAAACAAAGACTTGTGCACTAGGGCCACCAACTTTAAAAATTACAACTCCAGGTCCCAAGCAGCACTATGTAAATCAGGAAAAAAGAGAATTCTTCAATAATATGAAGTCAATGGCAAGAAAAGGTCCTTCTTTCAGCATTCTTCGTGATCTATCCCACCTTACAGTGAAATTCTGTTCATGCCTTAGGAGTACACAGAAACACATTGAACAATTCCGCTTTCTTGACCAATTCCAATCAGGCTATCGTCAGGGGCATAGCACGGAATCTGCTCTTTCTCACATTATGGACGATGCTCTACGAATACTAGACTCAAATGATTCTTGCCTTCTGATCCTCCTAGACCGATCATCTGCTTTTGATACGGTCAAACATGATACCCTTCTTAAGCTACTGGAACACAGGATGGGGCTATCGGGGACTGTGCTAAATTAGTCCTCCTCATTCCTTCACAACAGAACACAAAGACTTAAGGTGAATCAGGCTCTGTCAAATTCCGCTCCCCTCACTCTGGGGGTCCCACAGGGGTCCACGCTCTCACCCACCCTTTTCAATCTGTTCACTGAACTCCTGAAATTGTCCAACATTCATTACCACATGTATGCTGATGACACCCAATTGTACCTGAAAGTCTCCTCCCTGGAGGACATAAGGTCCCTCAACTCAACTCTTCCGGAAACACAAAGTTGGTTGACTCTCAATCACTTGAAACTAAATGCCCTCAAAACAGAATTTCTCCTTATTGCCCCAGCCAATCACTCCCCAGACATCGAAGAATGGATGCATCAACTCGCAGCTCTCGACTGCACTCCAAACATCATTGATTCCGCGAGCTCTCTGGGAATAATACTCGACAAACATCTGAACATGCAAAAGCACATCAGTGCTCTCACCAAAGGTGCGAACCTCCAACTAAAAGTCTTGAGGAAAATGAAACCATTCCTACCCCATAATGACTTCAAAAATGCGGTGCAAGCCCAGTGATTTCTAAATTGGACTATATTAGTGCCACCCTCTGCAGCCTTCCTAGAGCGAAGACGGCGCCACTTAGGGCCTCTCTCAACTCTGCTGCGAGGCTCATTACAGGCTCCAAACACTATCATCACATCACGCCTGAGTTGCAATCTCTTAAATGGCTTCCGTATGAAGCAAGGATTCATTTGAAATTTGCCTGCATGACGCATAAAGCTTTACACTTCAACACCCCAATCTATCTTGCACAAAAACTTGAGCTTTCTGGGGGCTCTCGCTCCTCTAGAGGCTCTAGCACCTTACTCAAGCCACCAAAATTCCATAAAAAGAAAACTTACAATCGAGCTTTTTCGGGTATTGCTCCAAGAATCTGGAACGCCTTGCCACCTGAAATAAGACTTAATAACTCTACGGCTTCCTTCAAAAAGGAAGTCAAAGAGTTACTGATGAAGATATTTTTGGGCTAGCTTCCAATCGCCTTAAGATGCATTGACTTTCTTTTGTTCCCTTTAGTTCGGTTTTGATTTTCATGAACTGTTATGTTTGTTTTCTTTTCTGATTGTGTTACGATTTCCACGGGGTGTGCCCATTGAACTGCCAGGATGTAAAGCGCTCTGTTACCCTTATGTGGTCTTGTTGGCGCTATATAAAACTCTTCAAACAAATTCTAAGTGGAGGCCAAGCCGAATAAATTCAATGAAACACTGAATAAACTGGATGTCAACTTGGGGCAAGTGAAAGGTGACATTAATGACTGCAGAAGAGAACAGAGGCCAGAAGTGACTGCAGGATACCCTAAAATAAGAGGGATGATTAATATCTTCATTATGCGAGGGTACCCTAGGCTAAGAGGGAAGATTAATACTCTTTTATCCAAGTATATTTTCAAACTTTCCACTGGAGACATGCATTTATTGTCTACTGATACAGTTGTTTGGATACCACAATCAGTTTGTATGTATGTATGCAAGTATATGGTATTTTTATAGTGCAAACCTATCAAAGGCAGCAGAGCAATGTTTATGTTCAAACACAAGCATAAAGTCACCAAGTAAGAGGAGCTTTGTTCAAGATAGTTAATGTATTATTATGCAGTGTTCTTTAAAGAGGTGAGTTTTTAATTCATTCTTAAATTGGAATGAATGAGGTTTTCCTGATTGATACAGTGATGTTCATACAGATCCTGAGTGTTTAGATGGAGAAGGCATACTTTCCTATTATTTTCTGGTTTACACTTCTGAAGTAGTCCTGGCTGTGCACGTGCTGAGATTCTCCAGTGGTGGTTAGCTTGTCGGAAAAATAAATGGGGGTGTTGGTCATGATAGTTTTGTAAATGATGCAGCTGGTTTTGAAAATGGTGGAGGACGGCAGTGGGAGCCAATAGAGTTCCATCAGTATGGGGGTGGTCATTTATTTAACCCTCAACAAATGTGTACATGGGGATAGCACTTTATCCCTGTATGCAAGCTCTTATATAGGAGTCCACCCAAGCAATCCTAAATCCACAGCTGGGTGGGAAGCAGGCATGAGGATGAATGACATCACTTCAGTGGCTGAGGGTCTTGCGTCTTATTAACAGATATGTTAGAAAGGTATAGCTCAACTTGTCCTAATTAAAGGCAATCTTCCAGTGTTTTCCCATTTCCCAGGCCTGTCCCATTTTTGCATAGCTATATATGCTTTCGGAGGATATATGAGAGACCTATTAAATAGCCTCTCCCATCTCATTTTTTCCCCATAGAATATATCCTAGATTCATAAAACAAAGTAACCTTAGAAGTTTAAAAAAAACTGAAATCCATCTTTCTGCAACATTCACACATTCTTGGGGGCTTTGAAAAGATTCCGATACCTTTGCTATTCTTATTCTAAACTTATTTTGAACACTGTATTAAAAATCTAGTTACTTGCTGAACGTTACCTCACAGAACTGAAAAATGTGATTCAAGGAAACAGTTGCTTTCCAAGTCTTCCATGTTTCACCCAGTTCCCTAAAGACCGAAGCAAAATTGTTGAATGGTGTATGAAGGTCTTTTGCATTGCATGTCTTACTCAGGTCTGCGGACAGAATGCCTTGCGTCTACATTTCTGAATAGTTTAATTATTTATTGGCCAAAGAAGTTGAATTTTGTGGTGAGAAGGAAAAAAACATTCACCAGTACAATGTACATATTCAATTTTAATAAAGCAGAAGGGGTGGGTAAATGTATGCATCCCTATATCTTCTACCTCTGCCTACATTTCAGGAGAGTCCAACACGAAAGAGATGTTGTAAATGAGGATATAAGGTCTTTCTTTTTTACAGTTAAAAAATTTGGATAAAAGTAACATAATAAAGGTGGACACACTACCTGGGATCCTTAAGTAGTAGTTGTCTGATGAAATCCTTGGCCATCTCGCTGGTTTGCTTGAAGTGGCGGTCATCAAACTCGTAGTTTCCTTCCACAACATTAGTCAGGGTCTCTGCATCAGTTTCCCCCTGGAACGGGGACAGTCCACTTAACCTGGGAGGGTTATCAAATAATTGAACATGAAACATTAATCACCAGCAGAGTCTGAAATAGAACCACAGATGGGACAGAGTGGAGCATGGCATTCACAGTGAGTGAAGAGAGACAGTGCAGGACCATCTACAGGGAAAACGTGGAAAACCTTGGTATTCAGTCGTTGTCTTTTGGGGCTGAAACATTCTGACCTCAAACTCCTGAGTTGCATTAGTCTCATCAGGATAACACAAATGATTTCCCCCACACCAGATCCCGAAACTCAAAGGACAAAAGTGCTGCATAAGCTTTGGTAATGGTACAAAAACATAGCTTTTAAGCCTGGATGACGTGTAGGAAGAGTAATTGGCAGGATGTGGGAGCCTCATGGTGCACATCTACTATGAAGTTCCACTTGTCTATGTTTCAACAGCGAAACTACAGGAGCAAAGAACTTTACAAGTGGTACTTAACAATAAGAATAATTGACATCATGAGCACCATGTTCGAAGAGCGCAAGGAAGGCTTGTTTACCAACTACCTTGTTAGCTTTATAGGTCCTGATGCCCCATTTGCAACTAACAAGGCTGATGTAATACCACAACATAGAGAAATCAACCCAAAGACTGTGATCATATAGTCAGAGAATAGGCAACTTGTCACTATTGGTCAAAATACATAACGGTCATACGATACGGACTAGTCTCCACAGCTAAACTGATGGAATGCATCTGGCCAACATGCAGTTCACATCCAATATCACACAACTACTAGGGACAACATCTCAGGTGAACTATACAGTTAATGGGTCTTGAAATTAAAGTGGTAAACTGCAGAGATCCTTAAAATAAACCCTCAAAAAGAGAACAATTGGAGGTTCTTCTTAAACACAACAACAGAAGACATGTCCATGAGTATCTTAAGGCTCAGTAGGTGAGCTATTTAAAGTTTTCTACCTTTCTAGTGAAGAAGCATATTCAGGGGGTAAGACAGATTGCAGACCTTTTTATATTGCTAACTTACATTCAGTGAAAAAAGTGGAATTACTTTTTAAATCTCCATGCCTCATCCAACCTTTTTTTAAGAATATCAATTTCCCTGTTGTTAAGAATCAAACACTTTGGCCAAGAACACCTGATTCTCTGGGCCACCTCAATAACAGACTGCTCAAAAAGGAGACAAACACAGACATGGCATGTCCAGGTAAATAATGCCTCCAGGGCCTCAGCCTTACTGGAAAAGGCACTTGATTATATCTCTGGAGATTGTTGTCTCGAGAACGAACTCAATCAAAAGGACAGAATCAAAGTCAACTGAATTATGAAGATCAGGTCAAAAACGACTGAAACCACAAACTGCAAAAACAAACTGAAAACACTGACTGCCAAGATATCTACCGTACAAAACTATTTGTCAACAAAATGTGGACTTGCCCCTAAATACCCCATGAAACATGTTCCCTTCCCATATATGCAAGTACTGTAGTAAGAATAGCAAATGTTGTGGGTGTGTCCTACGTAGCAGCATGTATTTCTTTAGTTGGGCATGTAGGCATGTAGAATGTGTAAGATTGGGGATATGGAAGGTGACATCAGGGGTATGAGAGTTCTGGGAAGACAGTTGGGACCTGGGTGAGGAAGTGGTTGGATGCTGTTGGTGGTGTTAATATGGATTGTGAGAGGCTGGCCTGGTATATGATGTCCACTAATGTAAGTGGGCACCTTGCACCAGTCCAGACAACCCTTATGATGATTTAAGAGGTCTCGGACAACCTTAGAAAGCTATCCAAGTGGTCGCTGTGGAGAGCAGCCTTCAGGCTTACTCTTGAAGGAGTGTAAAGCAGCTTGTTTTACCAGAATGCAATCTTATAGTATGGATTAAATGGAAAGAACCACACCAAGTATTTATAAAAATATGTATTTATTATATAATACTCTCTAGTATGTTCTAGTATCTCCAACACGGAGATAAACACAATGCACACAATACGTTAACAAAGTAACACAGTAAATAGCACAGAATACACAGTGGGCCCCAGGGAAGGACCAAACCATATACTAAGAAAGTGGTATAAGAATCACGACTCGTGTCAGGACGATATTGAGAGGATGTAGAATTGCTGGGGACCCACAGAACCACCCAAGGTAAGTAGATAGGTACCCCACGGAGAGCGTGTGCAGTGTGTTAACACAACCGCGTGACCTGTACACGTCTATGTGCAAGTCGCAGTTGGATTTTTAAAGATTAGGGACCCTTCCCAGTGGACCCTGAATAAACCCCGTGGAAGACAGAAGGTTGGAGAGCCACCCCACCCATGGATACCATAGTACCCAAGTTTCCTGTCCCAGGGAAGCCGGGTGAAAAGGTATGAAGTGGCGTCGGAAACTGCTGTCGAACCCAATGGAGAACTTCAGGAAAGTGCCGCTGCTGGAAGAGGAGAAACTGTCCGGCGGAATCCAAATGTGGATTCTTGAAGAGGAGTACCTGAAAGCAGAGGGGACAGAGTCTATGTCACTCAGGGGTGACCAGGAGACTTGGAAGACAAATGCCCTCCAATGTCGGGTGCTTCTGGAAAGATGACGGTGACCTTGACTCTGCAGCAGCGAGGACCAGGCGACACGGAGGATGACCAGGACCCGGATACGAGCTGTCCCACAAAGGATGTTGAGTGCTGAGCAGTCGTTGTCCGGCGGGAGCACCAACAAGCCTTGGCAAATGCAACCCACACAGGAAGTCAAGAAGGTGCACGGTTGAGACCAGCAAGGTGCAGGAGACTCACCACAAGCAGAGGAGTCAGGGCAAGCCCCGAGCAATCAGGGGAGCCCAAAAGAAACAAGTGTGACCCTCAAGTGGACCCACAGGCCGGAGGCACTGGAGTCGCGAGAGGACCTCAAGCAGCTCACCAAAAGATGCAGGCCATGATGTACACGATGCGGTGTGGCTGAAGATTCTGGTCACTGGAGGTGCTCGAGATTGGGGCTACTTGGAGCCTGAAGATCTTCTTGCAAAGATGTCAACAAGCCTTTGCAACTGCAATGGGGATGTGGTACTCAGGGATTCGGTTATTGCAACCCCCACGAGGACTACTGGCCTCAAACTTGGTGAGAGGGTAGAGCAGGCCTCGGGAGCTGTGGAGAACTACCACCTGTGTTGCAGAGGCCACAGAGTCTGGAGAAGCTCAGGATCTGCAGACCGGTCGACTTAGTTGCGGTGCCTGCGAATGCAGGGGAGTGACTCCTTCACTCCAAGGGAGATTACTTCGGTAGTCCTTGATGCTTCACAGGCCTGTATGATGCACAGGCACAGATGATGCAGCAGACTGGAAGGGAGACGAAATCAGGCCCAAACGAAGTCCAGAGTGCCCAGAAGGTAGAAGTGCAGTGGTTTCAGTTCTGAATCTCATCCCACGATGAATCTAGGGACCTACACCCAGGTGATCCCTTAAGTACCCTAAGGAGAGGATTGGGAAGATTCAGGTGACCTTCCCAGGGGAGGGTCTGGACAGGGGGGAGGTTACTCCCATGTCCTTTGTCCAGTTTTGCGCCAGAGCGGGAGCCAACGGCTCCCAGGACTGGTTTGAACTGGACTATACACAGGGACACCAAATGTGCCCCTCATGCAGACTTTCAGGGCCTGGGCAAGCGCACCCCCCCAGCCCTAAAACACTAAACCCAGTCTGGGAGGTGGTCACACCCCCCTGTGACAGGATGCCTATTGTTCTGCCTTCCCCTGCTTGAGCTTGGCTAAGCAGCAGGAGGGCAGCAACGTGTTTCTGGTCGGCAGCAACCATTTTGTGCTGTCCGGGACTAGAAGGCTGGTACCAGGAACCTAACGGAGGGCTCTTCCAGTGCTTGGAATCATACCTCCCACCATTTACCATGTGGGGGTATGATTCCAACATGTTTGATACCAAACATGATAGGATTTGTTGCAGCCGTTTTCGAGATGGTCATCACGCGATTACGCAGTGCCCCTCTATATAGTATATGGCTGCTTCACTGACAACCCGGGAGAATGGACTCCGTAGGCTGCAGGAGTGTCCTGCTCATGCAGGGGCACACACTTACTTAGAACCAAGCACCCTGCCTTCAGGATTGCAAAGCCCTGCTATAGGGGTGACTTATAGGTTTTAAGTACAGTGACCCTTAGATATAGTAAACCTATATCTTTAGTAAGTGGTGCATTCACCAACTTACACAGGCTGCAATGGCAGGCCTGTAGTTCCATTTCACATGGTCTCTCATGGGTGGCATAATGCATGCTTCAGCCCATGTGAGACCTATGGGGTACCTATGCCCTGGGTACCTTATTACCATATACTAGGAACTAATAAGGGTATCCCAGAATCCAATCTGGAGTGTACCTAAGTACTAAACACAACAATTTAGGGAGAAAGCAGATAGAATGGGGTCCTGATTAGCAGGATCCCAGTCAGACTAGTCTTAATACAGCTTAGCACCAGGCAAAAAGTGGGGGTAGCCACGGAAGTAGATCCTACTTTCATACATGGATCAATAAACATCATGTGAATTTACTCAACGTTGACCTGGCTTGTGGGCCTCATAACAGTAAACGAATCCAGTTCTACAATAGGTGGAAGTGAGTTTAATTGGAGGTAAAAATTTAAACTAGGTCGCTTTTTCGAAGGTATATATTTCAATATGGTCGATATTTTGGCAGTTTACATTTTTGATTCTCAGTTGTTACATTC
Source organism: Calotriton arnoldi (assembly GCA_963921515.1). Taxonomy (NCBI): domain Eukaryota; kingdom Metazoa; phylum Chordata; class Amphibia; order Caudata; family Salamandridae; genus Calotriton; species Calotriton arnoldi. The sequence continues at coordinate 809,020 of CAWUFW010008224.1, forward strand.
TGTTATTTTCAGTCTTATATTTTCACATGGAACCGCATTTTATGCCATAAACCTTGAAAAACCAGTGGCTAGACACTGCTTCAGACATTCAAATGGTTGTGCTTTAAATGAAGGAATGAGGCGTCATGTCCTCATACTATTGATGAGGGCTCTAGACTACTTCCAATATATTCCTCTAACAAGTTCATAAAGCTACACATTTTGAGTCATACTTTGATGAGAATCAAACTGCCCAAATGTTTACCACCATCTGCTTCTCTTATAACACAAATACTCTTCATGTATGTGGATTCACTTCTATTTTTTCTATGCACATTTCTTCTATGACTTACAGTAATTATGTACCCATGTCTGGGTGTGGATTGCCCCTTACCAGAAAAGTGTAAACATTGCTTTTAATTATATACTGCAAATTGTAGATGTTTTGATGAGGGAGACTAATTAAGTATGAAATTATATGAGGAGGAGACTTTATTGCCTGCATAGTTATTAACTCTGCATCACTCTAATTTTAATGTGTGTGTGTATATATATATATATATATATATATATATATATATATATATATTTATTTTTTCCATTGACCTAATGCACCCAATGTGTAGACAGAAAAACGAGCCACTCCAGCTGGAATACTTCAGCCAGTACATTATTCGTCAGACAATTTGTTGGACAATCATAACACATTTCAACCTCACACGAGTCTTGGTCACATGACCTGTCATTCGATGTGTTCATCAATGTCGTCACGTTAGCAAACTGTGAGAACAGACTTCATTACAGAATACCCGTATTCAATACATAATAAAGTAGATAGATCCACATAGTTCAACGCATACTTATTTCATCACATTGCAATAGCGTTTTGTAAACAATTGTAATCATTGTTATACTGATTGTCATTCAATAAACATGTATTACTTCATATTTCATATGCTCGAAGTAGCCAGATCATCCATTAACATCGATGTACTTACACAGTGCAAAGTTCCTCTTTCAATTTGGTGGATGATTCACGAAATAAAGTGCATCACAGTGACATTACACAACTTATTGCAATTGTGTTTGTTTTGTTGGCTGAAGTAGCCTAAAAAATGGTTCACGCCAACCAAGCTCCGCTTCCCGTATTTGTTAATAGGCTTTAACTCCCTTCAATTCATTATACTCAAGTGCATAAACTATATATATATATATATATATATATATATATATATATATATATATATATATATATATAGATACATACATATATCTAAATGACACTGCAGTAGTGATAAAAAAACTTAGACAAAGAAGGCAATGTAGTAATTATGGATGCCTCTTGGTATGAAGGTGAAATCATGAGACAATTGTCATAAAAGGATTGTTATGAGGTCATCAATATAGAAACATAAAACCTCAGTGGAAAGATTCCAAGAGAGTCTAATTCAGTGGAGAGACTTAGGCATTCTAAACAAAGATGAATTTTGCTTCTTGAGATTTGATTTTCCAAAGGTACCCGCTTTTTACATATTACCCAAGGTACATAAAAGCTTAACTGATCCTCCAAGCAGGCCTATTGTCTCCTCTAACAACAGTTCTCTGGAGAATAAAGCCATTTACATAGACTCCTTTCCCTCTCCTTTTGTAGTCACTCTCCCATCTTATTGCAGGGATAGTGGAGATTTACTAACTAAGATGGAGAACATTGTATGGACCGATACCTATTAGATGATTACAATTGATGTAGTGAGCTTGTACACTTGCATTGGTCATGACTTTGAAGTTAAAGCTTGTGAGTTTTTCCTAAAAACTAGACCAGCATGCTTTTTTGAGCACAATAAGATGCTCATTGATAGGATTCGCTACTGCCTAAGAGAGAATATTTTTGTTCATGATGGCGTGTTTTATCGCCAAAAGATTGGGACTGCAATGGGCACCTGCTTCGCCCTCAGCTTTGCCAATTTGGTGATGGGCTGTGGGGAGAAGCAGGTGGCCTGGGCAGATGCCAACCAGGAGTACTCAGACAGTATCCTGGTCTGGACCCGGTACATTAATGACTTATTTATTTTATGGTCGGGTCCAAGAAAAAGGCACGCGAATACATCATGAAACTAAATCAGAATTTGTATAATTTGAAATTCACTGTTTCTATGAGTTCCAAAGAAATTACATTATTGGATATACTCTTGCAGGTACAAAATGATAAGATACATACCTCGGCATATAGAAAACCGACGATGGGAAACAGCACACTACATTGCACTAGTCAACAACCTAGGAATTTAATAGAAAGTATTCCACACGGAGAAACATTGAGACTTAAAAAGATTTGCAGTAATGCAGAGGTTTTGGAAACACAAACTATACTTATGAGAAAGATTTCAGACAAGAGGATATGGGTCAAAAAATTTAAATATAGCTGCTAAGAAGGCGTAACCCTTAAAAAGAGAGCAACTATTATATCCCAATGATAAAACAAAAAAACAGAATAACATCACGAGACTCATTATGACCTACAACTCTTCATACTATAGAGTTAGAAAACTGATATGCAAACACTGGAACATAGAGAAAAAAGATCTCATCATTGGTCGAGACCTACCTGTGAAACCTTCTATTACCTACAGAAAGGGCAAAACATTGGAGGATACCGTAACTAGGAGTTATTATACTAAGGCCTAAAAAAACAAAAAACTAAAGGGTTCTTCAAATGTGGCCACTGTAAGGCCTGTCGATTTATTTTGAATACATCTGAATACTCGACCGCTGATGGAAAAAGAAGAAAGATTTGTTCTTTCTTCAACTGCAACATCAACCATTGTGTCTATGATCTACAATGCCCATGCTCCCTTATGTATGTGGGAAGCACTATCTTCCCACTGTGCAAGCGGATCTTGGAACATCAAAGAACCATCACAAAGGCAGATCTCACTTACCCAGTGGTACACGATGTTTCAGAGCAACATGAGAGTGACGTGTACAAATTAACATTCTTTGCCATAGATAGGTTTTCCGCAAATTTAAGGGGAGGAAACAGGGTGGTTGAACTTAAATGCCTGGAATCTAGATATATCTTAGATTTGCATACCAAGACTCCAGTTGGGCTGAATAACGATGAGGAGATGGAAGTAAATGTGGGATAATTGAATTCCAACTTGGAATCCCTTAGTATAATTTGTAGTATTCAGGCACACGCTACTTCTTTCTGCATTCTTTACTGCTTAGAATAACTAAAATCTTCTGTTTCACATAGTTAAACCATTGAAAAATTAAATTAATTGAGTGTGGCATTCAATAGACGGCTTAGAGCAAGAGTTGTAATGTTAATTAATTAGGGCATTGGTTTTGACTAAGTGAGACTATGAAATTGTTGAGTATTGATGAGTGATTAAGAAAAATGTGAAAAATGTGTTGAATTGTATTTTTATTTATATGATATTTTACATATATAGGGTTGGGACACTTGTCCAGAATAATCTCAACCTTGAGTATGAATTGAAGATGGATGCGTAGATATCTTTTTGCTTCCATTTCTAGTAGTCAAACACTATCTTACGAACCTGTGCCTTTCTTGTTTATACTAATGTATTGTTCCTATTGCTGTAGGTAAGGAAGTTAATGTATTTAAGAAAATGTATTAACATATTAATGTATTATATTGAAATTAATGAATTTAAGAAAAATGGATGTAGTCAATTCATGACTAAGGATCAAACTTCCTTTGCCTCCATTAAGAATATAGGAGTTGAAAACATGTAGTGGATAGAAAAAACAGGCTCCTTTGGTTCTTATGAATAGTATGAATTTATTCAATGTATACACTGGGTGTTTTTTTATTATGGTAATGTTAGGGTGATTTGGTAGTATTTTTTCTATGTCTATTATGACTTGCACTTATTAAAAAAAAAAAAAGTTGGAGTGTTTCACACTTTGATAAAGGCTCTCGCCGAAACACGTCAGTGCGTTTCTGAAAAATAAAAGCTTCTTGAATCACTTCCTGGAGTGCCTGCTGTTATCTTGGTCGCATGACCACAGTCTTCATGTATAATACGATGTGGATACAAATATTTTTTTATCCACATCGTATTATACATGAATTGTAATAGAGGATTATGTATTATGTTTATGAAACAACAAGGTATGGTTATAATTTGTTTAATGGTGTTTACATGGTGGTAAGAATACCACAGTATGTTTTCACTGTCTGTCACTCAAGTTGGTTTTTTAAACACGGCGATCGGATGTGTAAATCATGTGATCAAGGCCATCGATGGCCGAAATGCATCTTGCTATGAAGTAAAGCTCTTTCTGATACTGCACGTATTCCTGAGTGAGCGTCTTCTTCCTTACGGAGTGAGAAGTATCGGTTGACTTTTTTGATGATGTATAGCTAATGATCTCATCCGGCTCGGAGCTCCACCCCTCACAGGCCTCGCTAGGATTCTACGAGTTCTTGTTCATTGTGAGATATATATATATATATATATATATATATATATATATATATATATATCCAAGTTGCAATCTTCAAATTCAAATAGATCGGCACTCCAGCAGTTTTTAAACTGAAACTTGATTTATTGGCTAAGGCGCGATCAACACGTTTTGGCTCCCATGAGGCTCATGGAAGCCAAAAGGCGTTGATCGCGCCTTAGCCAATAAATCAAGTTACACTGTAAAAACTGCCAGAGTGCCGATGTCTTCTTTGAATTTGAAGATTGAGGTTTGGATTTTGCATACACACGAGCACCGCCAACACTCAACTCAACTCATATATCATGTATATATCAGCAAGAAAATGTCCTTTGCCAACAAGATCGTGATAGAGAAAAGATACAAGAATAGAAAGAAGTAGCAGAATGGACAATTCGATGAGAGAAACTGAGTATTGAGAGACAGAAGTCGAAAATTGTACTACTTACAAAATATATGTAATGACTCCAATGCTCCTGAAATAGACAAAAACACAGCAGTTCAGAATAATGTACTTTACAAAAAAAACATATGAAAGCGAAACGGCTAAAATAAATTCACATTTGTCAGACTTTTTTTCACTTATCCAACAATGTTACTTAGTTTTAAACTTTCAAAAATAACTCTTATTCAAAGAATATCAAGGACGATAGATCATACAATTGTTTGTTCTGTATCCCCCCTCTTGGGCACTTCCAACGTAATTCTGTAGCTACTTCCTTTTCGTCATCTTCTCGCCATGATTTGCACAATATGACGCACAGCACCAGGGCAGTATAGATCATGGCAAGGTAAGGAAACTACATAGGGTGCAAAGAAGTTGATGCCGGATTGCCCCTATAAGCACAAAAGGCTTCCGCTTAGCTTTTGTAAAGTCACGAGGAGCAAAATATCACTTTGTTGAGCAGGGGCCATTCCTGCATCAGGTTACACCCATGGCACCGGTGGCTTAGACATTTTACACTGTGACCGGGCAATGGGGGACCTGCATTTGAAATGACTGACTGGTGAACAAATGCAATTTTCATTTGGTGCAAACATCGTTCTTTCACTAATCAGTCAGTGCAAGTGACATTTGAAAATGGTTATGCCCTAAAAGTTGGTGCACAATGGCACAGTCACTGGTTGCTTGGTTGCCAGCACAGCGTATGCAATATGACCCATGGCATATGCCAATCTTGTCATACTATTACAAGAACACTGGTTCAGGACCAAGGGGAAATCTCAAGGTGAAGTAAGGGCAGCACAAGGTGGTGGATTACCAAGGTCAAAATGACCACGATTCACAAACAAATTTGTAAATCTGCACATCACTGAAACATGTATTTCAAGGGATTAAGAGACATTCCCAGTAGTAGGAACATAAACCCAGGGAAGTGTATAGATTTCCAGATATATGCTTACTTCCTTTTATTTACTCCTGCAGTACAGTCAATTTGCAGGACAAACTATGACAGAACTAATCATTTCCACATATTACTTTTAATCACCTTTTTTCCACATAAAAAAGGTATTTCCAAGCAGAAAAGTCCTTCCCTTGTGTCCCTGAAAGTTGGGGATGTTTCTTGACCTGTCACCACTATGTTTCTCTATTAATTCAGCATTTTAATCATTAAAGTTCAGAGTAAAAGCGGGCATAAAAAACAACTGGAAATGGTTGAGAATCCCTTTAAAATTACAATTTCCCAACGACAACTGCCCAATCACTGGAAACATCCAGGTTCTTAGCCACAACACTTAACCATGTGGAAACTCTGCCACAGCTGTAGCCCTTGTTGGATCATAAGTGAGACTTGGTACCCTAAAATTCAGCAAATCAGATTCTGTGAATCCAGCTTTGGGAATCCAACCCAAAATTCAACTTTTCCGCTAAATTACATTTTACGCCTGGCCACAAAATGTTGTGTGAATCTGACCCATTGTTTTCCAGATACTTCTACTTCAGAGCTTATTGTTTTAACTGGGCCCTTGCAAAATTTCAATTACACTGGTGTAATTCACGTAATTTCTAGACTGTTACACGAAATTCCCCAAATTAAGGGCGTGATTACGAGTTTGGCAGACGGGGTTACTCCGTCACAAACGTGACGGATATCCCGTCTGCCAAATTACAATTACATCTAATTCTATGGAACTTGTAATACAGCAGACAGGATATAAGTTACGTTTGTGACGGAGTATACCATCCTCCAAACTCTTAATCAGGCACTAAGCTACTACGCCACATCACATAATTATGCTGGATTTATGGCAAAATTATACATGATGAGCACAGGAAGAACACGAACATCCAGAAAGTGAGCACTTAGTGCTCCTGCCACCTGAATTTTTGGTCTAATTTTACCATGAAATGCATTCTCTGGTCCAAAATAGACGGGAGGGTGCAGTTTGAGCTAAAACATAGCTCTAAATTTTGAATTTGCATTTCATATAATTACGAGTAATTTCATGTAATTTTCCTGAAATTTCACATATTTATGTAAAAGTAAATGGCACACATTTCTCACACCCTTAGTTTTAACAGTGTTCAGCATGGTATATTAGGGACATTTAAACATGATGGGTAAGGTTTCTCCTCTCCATCCTGCATTTTTAGGTCTCGCCTACGCAGCGCGCATGCGCTGATAGAAGGAGGCCTCTTGGAATCGATTCGCTTTTTAGGCCAAAAACGTGCACGCATTGCATTGCTTTCAATGGCAACGCGTGCACGTTTGGCGATTCCCTTGTGGGAGCGAGCTTTGGCGACATCTGTTTGTAATTAACTTGCAAACAGATGGTGCCCCTGCTCGCTCCCGCAAGGGAAACGCTTTGTGGGTCTGTTTTCTCGTCAGTGCCTCAGGTGGAGTTCTCAAAAACAACTTGTTTGCTCCCGCGAGGCTTTAATCAGGGCTTTGGGAAAAAAAGCAAACACCAACAACGTTATCTCGTGCATCGCTGATCCGAACTCGTGGTTCAGTAAACCCAGATTACGTCTCGACTTCCGGCTGTTGCTTTTGGGGCTCGCATCTCTCCCGGAGCAGTTTCCGCCTGCAACGCATCATTTCGAGAGCCTCGCACGAGCCGTCGTTGTCTAACACGTACTTTCAAAGTATTGCGATGGAGATGTTGCAGTGATATCTATTAATAGCCCTCGCTGTTATTGTGTTGCTGTTTTTTGATACAAGCGAGGCCCTGCGGTAACAAAGCAGTTTTTGTTTGATATGGAGCGGCTTTGGCTTTATTACTTACAGGCAGGGCCAGGGTGATTATGCGATTGTGCGTCCGCTGCGTTTTTTCGCACAATTATGGATATGCTGCGTTTGCCACATAATCCATCGTCTGCTTCATAATCTGCAGGTTTTAACAAAAAAACATGTTTCTAGCTCAAACGGATCGAAAGTTGCTAAAAATGCTGCGACACATGTTGCTGCGCAGTGGAAGGCAAATGTTTACTACTCTCCCTTATTTGCACAATTTAAAGGGGGGGGGTCCCGTCTCAGCCAATCAGGAGTGAGGACCGGGGCTCCCTTTGAAGTCAGAATGGCGCAACCAATCATTAAAATAGATTGAATTATTTCAAAGGGGATCTGGCTTTTTTTCCCTCTTTCTGGAGATGGTGCGACCCCCCGCCGGGGGGCTGCTTGATATGCGAAAGAGCTGGCTTGGGGGCTGCGAGATCGGGCGGCAGAGGGAGTCCTTTGCGCCACCGCTACCTCGCAACTCGCTCCATGAAAATAAACCCACAGATATATATGAGCGCCCACTTTTTACTATAGTTGATGCCAACTCGGAAGCGTCTCATCTCACCGCTTTCCAATCTAAATAGTAAAAATCACGTGTGCCAAATATTTTTTGGGGGTGGGGCGCGCTTGGGCTCTTGACTTGTTATCAGTTGTCATTACTATTATGTTTTTTCCAGCAAGCGCCTCGACTGCTGAAATATCACCTCTCTGTGCGCCCAGCAGTGGCGGCGAGGGTGTGGGAGTACAATGGAGAGATGGTGGTGGGGAAAGGGTTATAAGGTATTTCCATATATGTGTAAAATGCCGCCATGTCTTCCCACCTGAGGGATGGCAACCCAACTGATTACATGAATGCAGGAATTAATATGGATGATCGAATTGATTCTTGCATGAATAGATGCATTACTGGGCAAAGATGAATGGATAAATAAAAGCATGAATGGATGAATACATTAATGACTGTTTTGGGAGAATGAATGATCAAAGGTATATATGAAGATAGGTATACATTTATTTAAGAATTGATTTGTGAGTAAGGAAATAGATGAATGGATGAACGCATGACCGATTGATTACATTTGTATTGCACTTGAATGAGCATTGTCTGTACCTAATCTTGAAGAAACATTTAAAACAAGCATTGGCATAGCCAATAGGTCTCGCCTTTGGGACCTTATGAGTGTTTCGGCTGAAATGAGGATACATTCAGATTTTTGCATTTACCACATTGAAATCTGAATGTCCCGGTATCTACCATGCATTTTTCCCCTAATAAACATAAGCAGGTTTGACCTCCTGATATTTATCAGGATAATGATAACAATAAACATCTGTTATTCAGTGCCAAGATGCCCACGGGGGAACAAGGCTTTACAAATACACGTGTTATGTTAAAGTGCTTTTACGTGTGGTAAACGGGAGTACAGCACATATCGGCCACTCATAATGAGGGCTCTAGTAAATACAGGCTAACAAATAGAGCCTGATTTTAAATTTCTTTTGAATCTACAGTATTAGCGTCCTGTGTACCTTGTATTTACTTAATCCGAAGTGTGGTAACGCCACTCCAAGCCTCTCTCTATCTCCAGCCCCTCGACTCACTCCCATCAAACCATGCATTGCTTTTTTCCCCATCTTGCATGGTCTATTTTTCTTGGGACTCCCAAGTGGTCCCTGCACCGAATCCATGTCAGATTTTCAGGAAAACCACTTACTACGTAAATGGGCTTTATTTAGCTTACTGTATGTAAACTCATCTCACGTGTGTGGTGACCCAGGAGTTACCTTGCGACTGGCCAGATGATGCCTGGGCCTAGCGAAGGTAACGGATAATGCGGAAGGGGCAATAAAGACATGCACACTTCACTGTATGTACTGCTCGGGAGATGAACCACGTGCGGTTCCTCCCCTTTTATTTAACCCCGCGGGCCACGCCTGGCCCACGGATGTCGTGCACCTCACATCCGGCTTGCAGGACGGAACACAGGACCGCTGACCCACTACATCTCTCCCCAACTTGGATCTTTTGACAGCAGTCCCTGAAGTTCAGTAAGCACTAGTAGGGCTTTGACGGCAGTCTCTGGGGGTTTAGAAGGCAAAGTCCTGGAGGTGCTTATTGGGCCGAGGATTTGATCTAAGGCTGTAACGATGGGGCTGGCTTCGGAGGGGTGGCTCACCCCGCTGAGGCGTAGTTGGCGGTGGACTTTGAGGCGCCACCCGTGATTGAATGGGATTAGAGTCTCTGGTGCTCTCGTCTACCGGACAGGGGGTACCCCTGTCAGGGTTTGGAGGGTTCTGAGAGTCCGGCTCGATGGGTACAGACGGGACTTCTTTGAACCATGATATGTTGCGGGATATTTCTTCGCTCCCTCTCCGGGCGGTTACCATGGTGTCATTGTTGGTTACCATTGTTCAGGTGCCAGGCTCATGGGTGGTTCGGAATTTTCCGCCTGGTCGGCGATCCTTGAGTATGGCTGTCGCTCCTGGCAGGAGGGACCAGGGCGTGGCACCGCGCTTGGCGCTGGCTTGGTTGTTTCTTTGTTCCCACCTGGCCTGGGTCTCTTGGACATTGTGAGGCGGGGGCCTCCACCCAGGATACGTAGGGATCAGGTCTCTCCTCTGTCCTTTGAACATGAGCACCCAGGGTGTCTGGAGCGTCATGCAGTGCGGGGTACTCCTGTACTCCCGAAGGAACGCATGGAGGCGTTGTTCAGGGTCCGCTTGTTCTGCACTGGCGATGCGTAGCATTTTGTTTAATGTCCTCATGAACCATTCCACATCCCCGTTGGCCTGGGGCCACTGAGGGGTGATCCGCCAGTGACGGATTCCCCGCTGGTTGAGAAATGCAGCGAACTCCGCTCCGTGGAACGGTGGTCCATTGTCGCTCCGGACTTCAGTAGGGAAACCAAACGCTGCAAATACTTTCTCCAGGATGGGCGCCACGTGAGTGAGGTCAGTCGAGGGGACGGTTTCCACAATGGGGTACTTGGAGTGGGCGTCTACCAAGACGAGCGTGCTTTTCCCTCCGGGGAAACTCCCGAAGTCTATACTCACTTTCGACCACGGGGCGGTGCAAGCCTCTTCCGTGATTACCGGGGCAGGACGCTCTGGCATACTAGTCATCTGGCAGGCCTGAAAGCGACGTACTAGGTCCTCGACCATTGTTTCAAGCTCTAGGAACCAGACCTTTTCCCTCATTCTCGCCTTCATCTTGGTGGTGCCCTGGTGACCGCCATGAGCTAGCTGGGTTGCTTGTTGTCTCAACGCTTGAGGGATCACTAACAGCGGGCCTCGCAGGAGTAGTCCGTCTTGAGTGGCGCTCAGCTCGCTCCTCACCCTCCACATCTTGGTCAGTTCCTCCCGGTCTTCTAGCGCCCACGCATTTGCTTGTTGGAGGTATGCCTTCCAGGATCCTTCCTGGACCATTTGGAGAGTCCTGGTGTATATTGAGTCTTGTTCGGCTGGTTTTTGATGTCTGAGTGTCATTGCCTGGGGGCATGCTGCGACTGAAATCATTTTGATGTGTTGTTCTGACCCTTCTGTGTCGTCGGCCTCCTCCCCTGGTGAAGGGTGTCGGGATAAGAAATCCGCTGGGTTTTTCGCTCCAGGTCGATAGACCACTTCCATTTGGTAGGGTTGGAGCTGGATAGGCCATCGTTCGATCCGGGGAGGCGGGTGAGGAGGGGAAACTTTGAAGAGGGGAACCAGAAGTTGATGGTCGGTTATGATGGTGAAGGGTTGGCCCCTCAGGTACAGGTGGAAATGGTTGCAGGCCCACTTAATGGCAAGTGCCTCCCGCTCGATCTGAACGTACCTGGCTTTGGTGGGGGCCGCCTAATGCCCTGGCTCCTGTTTCAACACCGCTCCTAGCCCCACCGGGCTGGCATCCACCAGTAGTTTGGTGCGCTTCGTTGGGTCGAAGTAGGCAAGTGTGGCTTCTCCTAGGAGTGCGTCTTTGATGTTCTGAAATGCCTCTTCTTCACGTGATCCCCAGGTCCACTTGGCGTCAGCTTTCATGAGAGCTCGCAGTGGCTCGGTGCGGGTTGCAAGGTCCGGAATGAACCTTCCACAGTAAGTGGCCATGCCAAGGAAGCTTCTTACTTCTGTAGGTGTGGTGGGGGCTGGTGCGTTTCGGATCGCCTGCGACTTCCGCGGGTCCACCTGGATACCTTCCGGATTGAAGATGTACCCGAAGAACACCAGTGAGGGTTGGAAGAATAAACACTTCTCCCAGTGCAGTATCACGCCATGCTCGCTGAGGCGATGCAGGGTGTTTCTCAGGTGTCTGTGATGGTCGGCTAAGTGGCGGAGTGGATCAAAATATCATCACTGATGTGGAGGACTCCAGGTAGGCCGGAAAGCAGTTCGGGGATGGTGTTTTGGAACACCTCCGCCGCTGAGGAGATTCCGAAGTTTAGCCGTTTGTACCGGCGCAGCCCCAGGTGGGTGCTGAATGTTGTAATATATCAGCTCTTTTCCGCCAAAGGCAGTTGGTGATACCCGGCGTTAAGGACTAACTTAGAGGACCACCTGGATCCGTTGACATCCGCAATTATGTAGTCCATGGTGGGCGTGATGTGGCGCTCTCGCTTGATGGCTCGATTTGGCAGTCTCATATCAATGCACAGGCATATTGCCCCCGGTTGTTTGGGCTTCTCCGCGATCACCATCGGGGACACCCATGGCGTTGGCCCCGAGACCTTCTTAATTACCCCTTGCCATTCCAGCTTTGAGTTCTTTTTCCACTAGGGGCCTCAGATGGAATGGGATTCGTCTGTGTCGTAGCGCCACAGGGGTGACTGTCTTGCCAATGTGTAGCTTGATGGGAGCACACTTGACAAGTCCTAGCCCTTGGAAAAGCTCAGGAAACTGGTCCAATATGTCGTCCATCTGATGTGCTCGGACACTCCTGGCAAACGACACCAGCCCTAAGTCCTCTGCAGTGTGACTGCTGTGCCTCTCGATCTATGACGTGGATTGTGGTCATGACCTCTTGTTCTTCAGATCTCACCGGTACTGATATTTTTCCTTTTAGCGGTAGTGGGGACTGGCTCCCATAGGCGAATATTTTGGTTCGGGATGGTGTGATCGGTGGTCTTGGCTGGAGGCGACGGTTCTGCTGGAGGCCCATCAAGTTCACTGAGGCCCCAGTGTCGATCGCTCTCACTTCAGATCCCGCAATTATGATCACGCATGTCGGTTGTGGTCTTCTGCGGCGCTTGAGCTCTCGTGTGAACGAGATCAGGTAAGTCTCCACTTGGTCCTCATCCGTGGATGAATCTTCTGGCCCCTGGCACCGTCGACTGGCCCCTTGGGATTCTTCCCGCTGTGCCGGGTCTGTGATGGACAACTGTCGCACAACTCTTGAGGGTGGTCTTTGTCCTCTAGTGTCCCTTCCTCGGTTTCTCTTTCTGCAGACGGCCGTGAAGTGGTTGGGGATTCCGCAGTTGGCGCAGGTTTTGCCATGTGCAGGGCACTCATTTGCCGCGTGTGTCTCGCGCCCACAGTACCCGCACCTCCCCTTGGACATCTCAGGCCTTGGCTTCTTTGATGTGTCACTCTGTGTTTTCGAGCGGAGAGCATCGGTTCGCTCTGCCTTGACGTTCCCGGTTTTCTCCTGGGTCTTCGTGAGGGCCTGCTCCATCTCATTGGCTCGAGAGGCGGACAGGTCGTGGGTCCACGCCAGTATGAGTATGTTCTCTAGGGCGATCTCTGGCTGGCGTAAAATAAGGCTCCTCAGTGTCTTGTCCCGGCACCATTGAATGATCTGGGCCCTGATTTCCTTCTGCTGGTCACCCGCACTGCACGTGCTGGCTAGCTCGCGCAGCCGGGCATAGAATGCATCGATTGATTCCCCTTCTCGTTGGCGCGCCTGGCGCAGTTTGAATCTTTTAAAATCGGGGGTTGAGTTGAGGGTCGAAATGAGCATTGAGGGCCGTTATCGCAGCGTCGTAATCCGTGGCGATTCCTGTGTTTGGCAGATGCTTAAACAACTTGAAGATTTCATCCCCCGTGTAATGGAGGAGTAGTGACCCTTTCACCGCTCCGTCGGTCTCCCTTGTGGCGACGAAGCAGTTTTTTAGTCTTTCGATCCAGATCTTCCACCATGGGGATGCTGTTGCCGGGTCCTCAAGTTCACTGAACGGGGTTAGCTCCCCGGTGATGGCGTGTTGTAATGGGGCTCTTTGCTGAGGCTGTGCCTGGTTCTCATCCCCCATGCTCCTGGTTTATACTTTCCTGTTATGGGGCTTCTGCCTCACCTCCACCTTTGCTTGAGCTGCATCTTCCTCTTTATTCTCTTTTCCTCCTTGTATTATATATTATTTTCTTTTGTTTTCTTTCTTTATTTCTCTTCTTCCCTTTTCCTTCCTCCCCTTGTTTTATTCTTCTTTTCCTCTTCTTTATAGTTCAATTCACTTACAATTGCCCTTCTCCCCTCTTTGCTGTAGCTGGGCTTGCCTGTGCGGCCCTCAGCAGCCCCCTCGGGTGGTGCTCTCCTGCTGGGCTGCCCTCTCTCTCACCGGCAGGCTGTCTCCTCTTCAGCGCGACTACGCGCGCGTGCCTGCCCTCCTTCTCTGTGTGGGAGAGGACGCAGGGGTGTGGTGGGCGTCGCCGCGTGGCTGCGGTAGACACAGGAGCGCTCCGACTTGGCCGCACTCACTGCTATCGGCCGTTCCTCCTGCCGCGCTTCTCTTCACGGCATGTGTGTCACCGCGGGCCGCCGTCACTCGCGGCAGCTGGGGAAACACCAGCCACTGTCTGGAAACAGGGTCTGCCTCAAGGGAGCATGGATCACGGCTCCCCTTGTCGCCAGTGTGGTGACCCAGGGGTTACCTTGCGACTGGCCAGATGATGCCTGGGCCTAGCGAAGGTAACGGGTAATTCGGGAGGGGCAATAAAGACATGCACACTTCACTGTACTGCTCGGGAGATGAACCACGTGCGGTTCCTCCCCTTTTATTTAATCCCGCGGGCCACGCCTGGCCCACGGGTGTCGTGCAACTCACATCCGGCTTGCAGGCCGGAACACAGGACCGCTGACTCACTACAACGTGGACCTTCCGATAACATGCCAATGGTCCGGACCTATATGTGACACAGATTTTTAACAGGTTAGGAGCTCATTTGTCCCAGGATTTTTCCCCAAATCCTTTGTCATAATTGACATACAAAATGTCACTCTGGTGCATTCCTGCAGAACAGCCAAAGTCTGTTTGGGGTTTAGGTTACACCTCCTCTCTCGAGAACAGATTTTGGATGGACGGCAGTGCAAGATACTCACAGGCACTCCAGGACTTGCATTTCCAATATTCTCAACTTGCCATTTGTCACAAACATTAAGCGCCCCCTGTGATGAGGGTTTATACAGCACACCATACTGACCACACTTCTCTCTAGACGATCAATCTACTCAAGCCAGCGCTCAGATGTGGCTCGGCTTGAACTTTGAGCTATAGATATGAGAACCCCATTCACGTCTGTGCATCCTGTACCTTTAAAATAAAATAGACATCTGTCAACAAACTAGCTCTATTATTTATATGGTAAATAGGAGCATTTATTTTCCAGTTCCTCTATTTCTGAAACAAACATATGCTCCAGATAAAAATCAATGTGCTTGAGCATTTTGCTCGTACAATGTTTGATCAACAGTGCCCTTCAGTCTGTGCTGATGTGGCGCTTTGCAGGAGTGCAGTTAATGAGGCTGTGTGCCCAGGGGTGCCAGCCAAGCTGTCAGATATTCCAGTTCAGAGATATTTCACTGCACCATTCACACTCTAGCAATATATACTTACCACATGTCGGTTGCTGTGCTCAAGGGTTCGTAGTTTATAACTTCAGGAGCTAAGGGGATAAAAAAAAAGGTTCTGATTAACTCGGTGATTTGTAGGGTTTCGCCCTCTGACACGTTTTTATGCTTCTTAGGAAAACAAGACAGAGAAAAGGAAAACAAGCCTGCCACCTAAGGTTGCTCTGCAAACATATTTTCACTTAATTGTTCCACTACACCATGAGTGGACACGGCGCCTAATGCACCTAGGGATTTTGTGGTTGCAAAGCTTGTGACAGGCAAAATCACAGGCTTTGCAACCGCAAAATCTGAAGTCGCAAAGCACAAAAGCATCTTGACAAGTTGGAAATGTGTTTTAAACTTGCAAAGCACACTTTGCGACTGAACTGCAATTTAGGAGGATCAAGATTCATGCATTGGCAAGTTCAAGGATGATCAAAACTGACTTACAAGGGCTGATTTCATGCACCATTTTTACAATCACCACTGACTACAGAAATAATTGTTATTTAAATCCTATACATTAATGTATCCCTAGTGGATATACTGCAAGTCTGAGGTGGAACCAGCCCTCATGAACAAACTTTTTTCTGGACTATTAACAATGATAACAAAATGTATTACAGACAACACGGATGTGTTCGGGTAGTAGAAAGGGGCGGAGTCATGAGGGGTACAATCAGCCAGACTATACCTCTACCAGTATATGTGCATTACAAACTCTGCCCCCACTGATAACTGATAAGGACGAATGTGAAATACATCTGTGCTAACTTACTTTATATGGGCACAAACAGATCACATCATGAGATATTTTAAGGATAAGCTACTGCTGCAGATATCTATATGTATCCAGAACGTCTCAGGGGAAACCACTGGTAGAACAGCTCAGGAGGTTAATGCACTTGCACCAGAAACTGTGTACTCTATGATGCTCACAGATTTGTACTTATCCTATAATACCTTGGATGGTTGATGAGCTTGCTGCAGAGCACAAGGTGTAGCATGCAGGTCACCGGTTTTTATGCTAGTAAGATAGCTAAGAGGGCTCTGTATTTTACCAAGACTTTCCCAACTCAGGAGAGCCGACAAGTATGGCAGGGAGCCGGAGCCATTACGGGCCGGTGGTGGGCCGGGGACGAGGATTGGACGATTCCTCGGCAGAAATAATGTGCTTCTGGAGTCATGTGGCGTCCGACCACACCCCTTAAAAGGAGCTGTGACGTGGTGCGCAGGTCTCTTTGTTCCTGCTCGCCACTTGGCTCTTATAGTTATCTAGTGTTTTGCGTTGGCTGTCGAAGGTAGGGATGTTGTCTGCACCTCTGATGTGGGATGCGTTGGCAGGTGTACAGGACCAGGAGGTTGGTGGCCCATTTGGATAATATAGGAGGCCAGGGTATGCAAGGGCAGGTGTGCCTGTAGGGCCGACTGGTGGGTCTTTAGTGGCCATTCAGGTGGCACAGGGGTCAGAAGTGACTGGCACTTCACACACGGGCTGTGTGGCACAAGCAGTACCAGTGGCTGTTGGGGCCCTACCCCTTACCAAGGAGACAACGCCAGCAGGTATGGTGGCAACATTGCTGAGCATTGGTTTAGGGGGCATGCATTCTGAGCATGATCAGTTGGGCAGGCATGTGCTGGTGGAGGTGAAGGACAATATTTGGAAAGGCAATTATGTGGATATGTGCAAGTTAATTGCAGATAGGTCTGAGCTGGAGAAGATACAAAGAATGCTCTCATTCTATGGATTGTGGGCATTTGCCTTACAAGAAGACGGTTGAAGAGACACTGTTGAACTGGGTCATGGGCCACACAATTTTTTTAGGCAATTATGGCTGACCGATTCCCAACCCTAGGGGCGCAATTGGCGTGCTATCAGAATAGGATAGTATGTGCACATGATGAGTTTGGAGATACCACTTGGAGGGACTATGACTAGGAATTTAGGAAGATTAAAGCCACTAAGCCCATGCTGTCATGGGACCAGATTGATGTGAACACTTGGCTGCGCTTCATGAAGCCGCAGAAGCTTGAGGCTGCTCCAAGTCAGTCCATTTGTGTGGGCTCGGGAACAGCTGTTAATATGGGGGCGGGGTGGAGCAAACAAAGGGCCATGCTGGGATTTCAATAATAGATCCTGCTCTAGAGCACCGGGGATGTGCAAATTTAGACACAGCTGTTCTTTTTGCGACCCACCCTCACACCCAATGTCCAAGTGTTTCAAAAAGGGAAAAGAGACAGGGGCCCCAAGAAGCATGAATGAACACCCACTACTGGTCAAAGCCCCTTCCCTGGTTAACTGGCAAGTGATGGAGACATGGCTGGATGTTTACAGCAACACAGTAGCAACACAGTCAGTGTACAAGGGTTTTTCAAATTGTTTCAGAATCCTGGCTGAAGGCTGTGTGGGTGTAACCTACTGCAAGAATCAGCAGTCACTAAGGGCTAATCCGAGCATTGCCAGGAAGAAGATTATGAAGTAGATGAACCTGGGGAGGGCAGCTGATCAATTTGATTCTATCCTGCTGGAGAATTTTGTGTGTTCCCCCTTAGAGGTGGTCCTGAAGAAAGATCCAGGGGAGTACCACTTGATTCATATCTTGTCAGTGCCTGGAGGTCAGTTAGTCAACAAAACTATTGATGGGACACTGATCAGTCAGGTAAGCCTCACTAGATCAGGCAATGTTCCAGGAGCTGGGACCT
Source organism: Calotriton arnoldi (assembly GCA_963921515.1). Classification (NCBI taxonomy): domain Eukaryota; kingdom Metazoa; phylum Chordata; class Amphibia; order Caudata; family Salamandridae; genus Calotriton; species Calotriton arnoldi. Next base: position 827,191 of record CAWUFW010008224.1, read on the forward strand.
GGGACATTGTTTGCAAGGGCGAACATAGAATCTGCTTTTAGGCTGCCATCAGTATACCCTGATGACTCATTTGCTGGGTTTCCAATTTTAGGGCGCCTTTTATTTTGACAAATTTATGCCAATGGGCTGTTCAGTCTCCTGTACATACTTCAATAGGTTTAGCACTTTCTTGGAATGGATATTCTGGCAGATAATGGGGCACCCATGGGTTCTGCATTATTTGGATGATTTCCTGTTCCTGAATTCCCCAGGCACAGCAGAATGTGGGAAAGCTTTGGAATCTTTTCAAGAATTGATGGGATGGTTTGGAGTGCCACTAGCCCAGGCAAAAACCTGTGTCAGTCCATAGGCCAAGACACAGGACGAAAACAGAGTTCAAATAGATGGAGCAGAATGTAAACGTCTATTTATGAAAAGTCTCCATGAAGGACAGTGAATGGAAAAAAAAGTTCAGGATAAAAAAAATTCCAGATAGGTCCAGAAATTAGGGCACTAAAAGACAATAAAAAAAATCCAGGAACTACAGTTCGTTGAAAGCGAAGGCCCCTAATCCAATAGAGTATGCGCAGAAAACTGCCACACCTTCCAAGAGGACATCATTGGTATCATCTGAAAAAAGAGATGCCATCCAGTTCAACAAATGAAATCTGCATTCATGTTCCTCATAATAGGGAGCACTGATCAGCATTGCGGGACAACTTGCGTGATACTCAATATATCTTCGTTGTAGGAGATTCTGAGCAGCCGCCCAGATATCCCATTGCGCCAAAACCCCAAGTGCAGCCGCACGCGCCATCAATCCAGTGCCGGAACATTCCCATTCATGGGCCACTAAGGGGCCCATCAACTGGTCAAAATCCGGGTCCGACAGACGTATTGGAGAGGCAAACATCCAAGGACTAAGAGAAAGGACATCGTAAGCAAGACATCACAGGTTGCACGCAAGTGAAATACGCAAAGCGAAAAGAAAGTCTATAGGACACGCTGAGTGTCGCCAATGGTAGGATGCCGAAGCTGTTGATCATGCGTTCACGGAGCATCCGGAGTACACCTTGGTCGAGTAGGCCCCCAGGAATTGCAGCCATTGCGCAGCAAACAAATTAAAAGTAATATTCCAGCAGCTAAGGCTAGGATCAATGGGAAGCCGCCAAAGACGCTGGAAAAAATAGAATGAATAAAAGCCGGAATTACACCAAATATAGTTTGAAAGGAGGTTAAAAGGCCAGAGCGCACAACTTTAAAAAAGTGCACAAGACCTTCGGTATTAGAAGCATTGAATACGCGGTGAATCAGTTCACCGAAATGTTGGGGGAGGTTTGTGTTCAAAAGAGCCTGTATCTCACTGTGGGTACTAGCCACCTGGAGGACGAAGGTCTCCCATGCGGAAGTGAGCATTACCCCCTGGTTTAATAATAGCGCCTTTATTCTGCTCAATTTATTGAAATCCGCCTTCAACGTGGGTATGGAAGGCCAAATGGAACTATCTACCATTTTGTGCGGGGGTGGAAAAAGCACATTTTTGCAGCACACAACACGGTGCGAAACCGTTACAATGTAGGGGATGCCTGCCTGCATTCCACAGCAGTCTTGATTATTCAGAAGCAGATAGCTACCATTTGCAAGCACAGTGGAAGTAGGTGATATAACAGGTGCCGGAATGCCCTGTAAAACACAAGCAAGATTCGGAGCAGAAACATTACAAGCCCCGTGCAATTTAATGTTTTTACAAATTAGGGAATGACCCACTGTAGAATCGCAAGACTCTCCTGTGAGAAAGACCTCCTTTTCGTCCCTAAGGCATCTGTACATGGAAGGCAGGGACCAAAGTTCATGCAAGAAGGCACTGCCTAAAGGCTGAAAACGGCCAACAGGATAATGTTTCATGCATGAACCGAATTCAAATAAAGAAAAAGGCAAAGCGATAACCCCGTGAACTAGCCACACTGCAGAGTCAGTCTCCGCCACAGAGAATGGTAACGGCTCTATCTTTTCGATATGTAAGAGAGTGTATGTTGCATCTTTCATGGACATGAATTGCTGTTTTTCAGTTAAATTAAATGACAAGAACAAGGCAGACGTGTTTAAAAAATGCCATGGAACTTTGCCCATTTTCAATGTTTGCAAAGTCCACGCAAACTGCATTACTGAACGCAATTGATTCTGACCATGATATAACACAGACACATCATTTTGTACAATATCAACAACAGATGAAACAATATTCTCTAATGTGTAAATGTGGGAAGACAGGGTATTAATACTATTGTCAACACCAGCGAGCACTTTTTCTAGATTTGCCTGATCGATTTCCCGTAAACGGGAAGCAGCTTCAAATTGCGAAAGCTTCCAGAGTTCATTGTAAGTCTCATAAATAAATCTTTTAGGTCTAGGACCTCGAGGCCCTGGAACAAAATCGGACAGATCAATGTTGCCTGATAGGAGGGATAAATGTTGTTTTACAGAATCTAATGAAGAGTGCTGCAACCACTGTTTACACAATTTACCAACAGAATATGTTGTAACCGTACGAGAGTCAGAAAACCTTGGTTCTGGCCTATCCTGTTTGTAACCAGGAGCAGAGTCATGAAAACGTAGTTGGCAGGCATTTGATGATATGGGCCAAGCCAACCAGGGTGACTGAACAAACGTAGAAATATTAAAGGAATTATTTTGAAACAAAGCTTGCAAATTTGCAAGGGAAATATTGAAACGCAAGCTCTCGTTGGGATTTGAAGACAATACGGGAATGGAGGGTGCATCCAATTGTTTGGAAGTAGCCAAACCCCAACAAGTTGTTTGATAGATCGTACTATTTAAAAATAAAATTTGGGCCGGGATTAGGCAAGCACGGCGTAAGGCTTCCGTACCACGTACCTGCCATGATTTAGTGCCCCAGATAGACTAAGTCGATGGTGTCCTTCCAGTGCTCATAACCACCCACGGCTAAGGTGTCCATAAAGGAAGTGGAATATAGTAATTTGGTGCGGGTCAACATGACCTTTTGATTCAAAGAAATGTTTAATTTGAAATAATAGGACCCAGGGTTTGATCTATCAAAGTCTGTAAAGTAAGTAAACTTACTTTTAAGTGTTTGGGAGCTACCTAGTAGAGGGGTCGGACAATGTTCCCATTGGGTGTAATTAAAAGTACCTCGAAGTGTACTTGGTTTATGCAGAAAATGGTTTCCCCAATGCTGGTAACAATATAAATCAGCATAATTTGCAGAATTTAAGTACAAATCTTCAGCATTAAAAGCAGCATAATATTTCAAATCAGAGAATAACGATTCAACGGCATGCACATCCCAATCGTCAGAATGAATATTCCTTTTTACCACATCACCCATGGAAACACGAAGGACATTCGGTACATTAATAATCTCGGTTGGTCCATGAATTTGGAAATTTACAGCATCCCCTACGATGCCATCAGCGACTGGGAAGGCGGAAATGTTCACAAATGTGTGGTCACGCTTCATGATGTGAGATGAAGAATGCGGAGCCAAAGTTCCAGCGACACAGTTCATCGCAGAGCGTTCTGGCAAATAGTGACCATTGATGAGCAAGAAAAAAACTGTCACAAAGCCAATGGACATGAACAGGAAAATCAGGAATAGCACCAACCAGATGTATGTCCATGGAGGGACCAAAAAATTGTCTCTGAACCAGGATATAAAAATACTGAAGCTGGACGGGATAAGCGATGAGGTGTAAGCCGAATCAAAGGAAAAACGGGTTGGGCTCAGTGGTGTTGTAGGTAAATGAGCCACCAACTCGTTGGTGGGGTATGCATACTCGGTTTCCTCGTTGCAGGAGGAAGCCGGGAAGTTGAGCAGGCGATCAGGCAAAGCGACCATCTCAATGGCAACATCAGTGTCTGTGTAGGCTGGAGGGCCACAAACAGGAGTCCTTGAAATGGCTGGACATGATACCGCAGGTGTCACGCTATTCAGGATCGGCCAGATGTTGTAGCTTGACATTGTCCACTGAGATGTATCTGTTCTCTTTGCGACCAGAAGCGGTGGTAAGATGACTGTACGAGTACCCTTCAAGCCAAGAACTGGAACTGGTGCACGATAAGAGGGGCCAAATTCTTTTTTGTTCTCCACCTTCTCTCGGACCAGATCTCCAACCTTCGGAAGCCAGCCGGCAACCGGAATCTGCAACGCAGCGTCAGTGGCTGAAGGCAAGTGTTCGTTTGCAAGTTTGTCACGGGTCTCTTGTAAGTCCTGCAAGATAGTAGAATGATTATCTACGTCAAAGATTGCGGCATTCGCCGCCATGTCTAGACCATCAAGGTCTGGCACAAACATTTGTATGCCAAAGAGCATTCCGTATGGGGTCCGCCCACCCAGAGATCTTCTAGGGAGATTATTAAGTGCACGTTGCACGCCATACAAGTGGGCAAGCCAGTTCCTGCCAGTACCTAAGACTCTAGCTGTCAAGGATTGCTTTAAGTCACGGTTCATTCGCTTCACAATTGAGTTGCCCTCGGGCGATTTAATTCTCGCTCGGTCGCGCAAATCATAAGTGCGTTCAGAAGATACGGAAACCGGGGATGCAGCACGCGACCCTGGTTTTGACTGTTGCTTTCCCTGTTTCTTCAACTTCCAGTTCTTTTTAGAAAAGAACGATTTCTCTTCTTTCTCAGACTGAGTTTTTTGTTGTGATTGAGTTTGCGTTTTAGCAAAAGGCTTAACCCCCAAACTATTGCGGCCAATGGTTTTATAAGCCTGTGCAATAATTTTCGGTAATTCGCGTGGCTTGTCCGGCTCCGGGACCAAAGCCAAAGCATAAGCGACTTGAAAGTTGACTGCGTCACCCTTGACGTTCGCAAGGATTAGATCAGCCACCACATCGAACACTCCCACCAGTCTCATCCCCAATTCCACAGCCGCTTCAGGGCCATGTTCATCCTGCACCCGTTTAATTACAGAGGGGAGAACCGTCATGGAAGGAGTGCCGAAACACTGCTGCGAATACCTTGCCCCAGTTGTTGCATTCTGTCAACTCGGGAATTAAGTCTGTCGGCAAACTAATCGTCAAAATCCTGTGTTTGTCCACAGGAGAAGTATTCGGAAAAACAGCCTCCAGCTGATCAAATTTTTCTGCAAGCCAATAAGGCAAATCATCCTTATTCTGTGGGCGCTTGCCCATCACCGAATTAACCATGACGGGACTTATGGTTACACCGCCCGTTCCAGCTGGATGCGCCGCAACTCCAGGAGGGGCCCACCTGGACGTTGCCTGTAACATATTGTACCAAAGCTCTGTGCACACGGATTAAAGACGCATGCAAGACGCGCAGTTCATCAACCGCAACCGCCAAATAACGCGGATGTGGGGTATACCCGGCCAAAACTGGCCAAGTGGCCCCCTCTATTGATAAGGGGCCTAAACGAATCGGGGTGACCGGATGTGGGAGGGCGCTATTAAACCAAATTCGGTGTTGCCATGCCGCAAGTGGTACTTCAAGAGCCTGATAAGGCCGATAAGCATTGGGTAGGGCAGTGGGAGCGTAAACATGAAACAAATTGTCAGCTCCTTCCACCGCCGAAAAAGTGACCCAAGAGTAAAACACCTCAAAGTGGTGAGCCGGATCAGCCTGCACCACAAAGATGAGAGCGACACCCGCGTCAGGCACTCCATAAGCCAGTAAATGAGCCCAGAGTGCAGCGCGGCTATGTGCTGGGATATTTACATTCGCGGCCATTAAGACCAGGAATGATCAACAACCTAGTGCGTGGCAGCGCAATATAGGGTTAACATAAAAGAAAACACCTTTTAATAACTTCAAGCTTGAAAGAACCTATAAAAACATCAATATAGGAGGTACCACCCTCACATACGTTTCCGGAAACGTAAGCGAAGGTTATTGTGGACAAGCACAAGCACTACTCAAGCGTCTCGCAGATAAGAAGCCCACCATGTTGGTGGCGCCATGTTGCGGGGATTCTGCACATATACAGAGCTATGCACAGGAAAATAGGACCTCGGTGTATAGTGGTGTACCAACCATGCACCTTAGTACCCACAATCCCAATCCGACTAGCTTTAGCTTCTCATTCGTTCTCCGTACTACAGCGAAGCTACCAATGATTAGACATCCGAGAACACGGACTCTCTCAGGAATCGCGGGAGCAAGAACACTCTTTCATAACTCACTCATACTTGTCCACAACGTGCGTAATAAGAGACACAGTATAGTTTAAAATGTTTATTTCAACTATCGTGCTCTAAGATAAAGTACACGTGCCAGTACTATCAGCATAATGCATAATGATAAAATAGTAAGCAGGGTTACAATTCCATAGAATACAAACGGGGACAGCATTTTATAAAGACAGTGGATATAGGGCTAAATTGCCTTACCACCCTCCCCGTGCTAGTAACTAGTTTATTATAAAGATAGAAGACCTCTGGGCTTTGTCAGGCGGACCCCCATACCTCAATATCTAGATGCAAGGTTTACATCATCAGACAAGCAAAGCTCTTCTCCCTGGAAAGGTTTTTCTCCAAGTGCCACCAACAGGGAGATCACAATATTAAAAGCACACAAATTTCTCCAATGCAGCTGTATTTCGTGTTATGTCTAAGTGCGAGGGGCTGACCGGATCAGCAATAACAAGGGACGTTGTTTTTCGACCTTGTACATGGTGTGCAGACGAAACCCACAGGGAACATGAGAAAAGGTGAAAGGCAAAAAGGCAGACAGTTCTAATATAACCGGGCACAAGCAGAGTCTGGAAAAACAAAGTCACAGAGTAACGTGTGCAAAAAAGGCATCATGGCAGCCAGGCCTAAGCTAACTTAGCAATGTAGACAATGAGGCCACAAACCACACTACAGGCCAGTTACAAAAAACACATTCCTTGGGATACAGTTGAATTCCAAAGCAAGCGTTTTTAGGCTTCCCCAGGAAAAAGTCAAGGCGTTCGCATGGGCAATAAAGGGATGTCTGGTTGCCAAGAAAGGGACATTACATCAGTTACAGGTGGTGGTGAGGCAGTTAAACTTTGCTCTCCGGATCATACCCACGGGTCGCCATTTTCCATGTCAATTGCACAGGTCTTGTCTGGCTTCAAGTTGAGGCACCACTATGCTAGGTTGTCAGGCGAAGTCTGGCAGGACATGAGAATCTTGGAGGCATTTTTGGCGGATTTCAGTGGTGCAGCGGTATGGCCAATTCCCCTTAAGACCAATGGGGAGTCGAGTTTGATTACGGATTCTGCATGCAGTGTGGGTTTTGGCACCAGTTTAAGTTTATCTGGGTGTGTCGAACGGTGGCCAGGAGACTGGGTGGAGTCCGGTTTGGTGGCTAACATTGGTTTATTGGAGCTCTTTCCCATTTTGGTGGCCCTCACAATATGGCCAGAGCAGTTCCTCAATCAATCAGTGGTATTCTGGTCTGATAACATTACTGTGGTGGAATGCATTAATCCAAAAGCGGGCAATTGTAAGATGATTTGGAGAATGATGAAGGAAATCATACTGCTATGTTTGAGGCTGAATGTCAACTTTAAGTCAAAGCATGTTTCTTGCATATTGAACAATGCAGCAGATGCTTGGTCTCATTTTAAGATGTAGGTCTTCAGGTATCGCCACCCAGAAGCAGTGGAGTTCCCTTCACCATTCCCAAATCAACTATTGCGGCTTGGTGTCTCAGCCTACCAGACCTCGTGGCTGCCAGCTTTTGCCCAGGATGAGGGGTGCCTATGAGGTGGCATATTACACGTATTACAAATTTCATGAAAGCATGGGGGTTGGTGAATGGTTTTCACCCGAGTTTGCAATCGCATTTCTTGAGGCTCTGAGAGGTTAAGGACGACCACTGTCGTACGCTATGTGGCATACTGCAGCAATTTCATTTTTTTGCAAAGATGCAAGGGTATGAATATGGTACAAAAGCTTTCCTGGTTCAAAGGGCAGTGAAGGGCTGGCAGAGATTGGAGGTATACAGGCAGGATTCCAGGCACCAAAATAGACAAGCGTAAGCTGGCTGGATAATGGCCAGCATTGAGGTGGTGTGCCGGTCACCAGCAGAGGTTTCCTTGTTTATGGCAGCTTTCTTCCTGGCTTTCTATGGGGCACTAGGGGTGGGGGAGCTCGTGACAAAACAAGAAGGAGAGAAGTGGGGGTTAGCAGCTAGCAGACATTAAATGGCCAAATAGTGGTCACCATTACCCAGTTTAAGACCGACCAGATGGGTAGGGGGGACCATCTACTGTTGCACAGGGCCTCAGGGAATGAGTGCTGTCTGCTGGGGAATCTTGAAGCCTTCATGGCACACCGGGCATACCGGGCTGTTGGTCCCCTTTTAGTTCATGAGGACGGGACGCCATTGATGAGGTTTCAATTTGCCAGGGTACTCGGAAGGGCCTTGGTGTCAGCAGGTTTGCATCCTGCAGAGTATAGTTTGCATTCATTTCGGATTGGTGCAGCCACCACAGTGGCAGGAATGGGGCTAGCAGGACAGGCGGCTCAAAGGGAAGGCAGGTGGAAGTCTGGCTGCTACAAGCACTATGTGAGAATGAACATGTTATGAAAGTCCTGGTACTAATTTTATCCCATCCTTTATGGTATTATCCTCTCAATGCAGGTGGAGGACATGATAAGGTGATACAGCTGCTGGATACTTCAATGCCTCCTGTCAATGCTGGAGCAAGAGGTTTTACAGATTTGCTGGTGTTGGGCCACTCAAATGTGAGTTGCTAAGGTTTTTTACTCTGTAGGTGACTACACAGCGCAGGCAAGGAAAGCTGGATATTAGTTGACTTTCTGCAAGGAAGGAGGGCTGCCCTTGGCCAGCTTTAGAACTGTGTTTGACAAAATGGTGCACTGGAGGTTTCCGCTTCCAGGAATTGTCACTGTTCCTTTAGGGGTCAAGGACTTGGCCGAGCTAGGGTAGAAAGACTTATTTGAATTGGTGGTCTCAGAAATGTGTTCGTTTTTTCAACGAAGTTCCTGGAGGCCATAATAGCATGGTCCCACATAGTCCTGAGGTTAAATTGGAGCGGTGGTAAGTCGGTCAGGGGCCTCAATAAGTCGGTGAAACAGTTGAACACAAAGGCTGGTAAGACCTTGTACACAGCTTGTTAAGCATCCATACCCCAAGGATGAATTAAGGGGGAGTGGTTTTTCTTGCAGGATGGGGTGCACGTATCTAAGGAAGGTAATGCAATGTTTCTTGAGAACCTGTTGGCAGGGCTAGGCCAAAGCGTAAGGTAAGCGGGTGGGGGGCCAGATAGTAGGGGAACTATGCTGGCCTGTGGCGGGTGAGGTCATGATTGATGGGAACACTTTGGGTTGCTTTACAGCATCCTTTAATACCAAAATAACATCTGCATCACTGGGCCCTAGAAGGAGAACAGGCAGCAAGTTGAAAAGAGATTGCAGTGGCACGGGGCAGGGGCCGGTCCCCGATACGTGGTCCTTACCTGTCAACCACCCGCGCAGGTGCAGTGGGCACAAACTAGCACAGGCCCTTGGGGGACAAGGAACTTTGGTGTAGGGGGTGCCCGAAGTTGGTATCCTAAGGGCAGCCGGGCCCCCTGCACAAGAACTCCCCAGGTGGGCGAGCTCCCGGTAAGGGTAAAGGAGAGGGAAGGTGGGGTACTCTCATAAGATTGGACCCATCCTCTGGACAGGGGGTTTAAGAGGAAGGAACACAAAACCGGTCATAATCTCAATCAAACAGTTATGTTTTGTTGGTTGCACAGGAACAAACTAGTTATGATTAGGCAACTCCAATGTACTAGGTTGAGGCTAGGTATCACGTGTGAACAAGATGTAAATAATGTTGTTACTGTGCAAATGTTGATGGTGTAAAAATGTTTTGTGTGTGTGTGTAAAATAAATACAGGGGGGGTCTTACGATCCCTAACCCAAAGAGCTGGCGTCAGGTTATTAACATTGATGGTTGTGGGGAGGGGAGGTATCTGGGACATCGACAACTCCCTTGCCATATACTGCAGAGATCCTTCAACAATCTGCAAGCCTCAAGATCTACTCCTGGTAAAAGAGCTTAGTGGGTTATGCACTTAATTCCAATACAGGTATGTGGCCTGCAGGCACGCCAGTTTGAATCTTGCATGTTTTAACTCAATCATTCATTCTTCAAAGGTGGATACAATGGGTAGCTTTCAGATGGGAAGCACTAAACACCAATTAATAAGTAGCAAAACCAATTTAGTTTCAATTTTCTGGCTTGCAAATGGTCATTAGTTACAACAATTCTTGGTTTATTTGATGTCCAACTTGTGACGTAATAGGCTGAATGAATATTTCTTTCCCCTACTGATTCTGCAGAAAATGTATGACAATATCTAGCTGTGCTCCTTTAGACTTTGACATCTACAACCAGTCAGGACTAAACTCAAACATTGCTTGAAAAAAAGTATATGAAACTTTGTGTGTTGGCGCGTGGGGGCAGTGGTGTGGAGAGAGTCCCCAATTCCACGGCTGTAGATCTATACAAACCAGCATGGACTAATGTTGTTGGGGTGTCTCTGTGGTGCATAAAGCTATGTGTATGGTGTGAGTGGACTGAACCAGAACCCACCCTGAAGGATCCTTGAAGACCAGGCTGAAACTGCACCCTGGCATAAGAATAATTGCCAGGAAGAGATCCTAGCTGCCCTAATCTCTATTCCAGCGCTACGTATGAGAAAATCAGCAATATCTACTGACAGTGGGTACTCCTAAATGACCAATAGTGCTTGGAAAGAGTCAGCACGTCTTACATGTGTGAGAATCTTTTGCATGCATCCCAAGCTATCAAATCTACTGCCTTCGTCGAAACTCATCCATTTTACAAAAAGAAAATAAGGGGTATTGAATACGAACTAATCCTAAAACCTTTTGGCAGTCTTCTGTGCAGTAAGCTATGACATCTTCCTCACCAGACTGAAAGACCAGAAGATTCAAGGATCTGCACTCACCAGAATTGCCTCGTTTCTCTTGGACACAACACAATCGGCCTATACTAGTGTTTCCCAAACTGAGGTGGGTCGCAAGCCTATATTTGGTGGGTTGTGAAAGTCAAAGCAATAAATAAAGCTGTCTTTAAATTCTGTATTTATCTTGTCATATTTGCCTCACTTCAAAGACAGAGGTCTAATGTCAGGCAATGTCTTCTGACAAACTGCTGCTTCTGTTTTTAGGTCTCGCCTGAGCCAGCGCATGCGCTGCTCGGCGAGACATTTAGTGTGTGGGCTTTTAAAAGTCCGACCACACGCTTTTGGCTGGCATAGAGCGTGCGGTTACGCGCACAATGACGAGCAGAGGCGCCATCTGGCTTTCCTCTCTCGTCATGGTGCGCGCACATCGCACACCACCCGCCAGCCTGCTTTTGCCGTTTGCCGTCGAGCGCGCGCACCTCAATTAACTTTCGCGCATGTCTTGGCCCCCACTCTGCTCCTCACTCCTTTTGGCTTCACTCTGCCAGCCCCGCCTCCCTCGGCATCCTTCCTCCCAATCTCTTGCTCCCTCCTTCCGCTCACCTCACTGTACCCTTTCTCTCCCCAGCCCCTCCTCTATGCCCACACTCCTCTCGGCTCTACTTCCTACGCTCGCTGGGCGCCGAGGCTTCCATCTCCCCCTTTCCACCCCCCACCTCCCCCGCCCCTTTCCTTCTGTGTTCTCCCTGCCCCTACTCACTCCTCGGTGTCTGTCACTCCCTAATGCCCCGGTGCTCTCCATTTCCTATTTGTCCTCCTCACGCTTCACCCGCCTCTCCCACGCTTCATGCCTCTCCCCTCCCCGGTTTCTGTAGTGCGGTGTGTCACTGCCTTTCCACTGGTCTCTCTCCGTGTATTTTTCACCCTTGGCCTCCTCCCTCCTCACAATTCCCCGTCAGTTCCCTTCCACCCTCTCTTCCCTGCAAAAACAATGGACAGAAAACAATGTTTAATACACTTTTTCAGACGTGTGGTTAACCCAAAATTCTGCTTTTTTTTTGCACTGATGTTAACGGATGATTGTCGGATATGTGGGATGTTCAGAAGGGCAGCTACGGAGCTCCTCTTTTACGCTGCCATTTTGGCTGGAGCCAGGCCACGCCCCATGCTTTGGAAGTTTTGTTATACCTTTGAGGCTCTTTCCGCCAGTCTTGAGATTCCTTCCTGCAGACAGCAACCCCCTTCATGTGTTGATATTGTATGGCGCAAAGTGGCTACTGTATGATGCTGCCTTTGCCTCGGAAAGGCCAGGTCAAGGTTCAAGGAATCATATCAGGGTCTAATCATTGACACTCTACAGGACATCTTGGCACATAGTACCAGTGAAAATATTTTGTTATGCTAAATCTGACATATAACAATAAAGCTGCCCTCATGATAAAGCCAAGTTTTTTCTAGAATTCAATAGGGAAAAACCTACATCCAATATTAGTTAACTCAATAGTGTTACAAAAAAACATGAACATGTTCCCTGAAACCTGTCATGCCATTACAGTATGTTCCAATAATATCATACCTTCATTCAAAAGTTAAATCTACATCCTACATTTTGCATGTTTTGTGATATTAAAAGAACAAAGCTCCGCAGATTTGGTCTTTTATATTCTAGAAAATCTTTTTTAAATTATGACAAAATATATTCATGAAGTTACTCATGAGTTGGAAAGACGCGATTAAGTTTCCTGAAACTAGTCGTATTTTGTAAGACAAGTGACCTGGAACATACAAGTGCCTCTCAGATTCTGACTCATTGCTTTACCAGAATAAAGCTCAATAAAGACCTTATTGAGAATGATTGCTTAGGGAAACCCCTTTCTCTTACAGAGCAATTGCTTACCTTTTAAAAAGACTTTGTTTATAACTTCAAAGGCTAGTTTTCCTTTTTGATGCACATAAAGGATAGAATGGCCTGGGTCTGCACCTTCTTAGATCAGCATTCGTTACAAAAAAGAAGTGGAATAGGAAATGGGTGTAGGTACATGTCCCATGCTAGAGCAAAACAAACAACTTTAATTCACTTTAGACAAACCTTTTATCTTAATTGCTCCTCGATGTCAAAACGTGGAATAACGATCAGAGCTGCCGACTTTGGAACTGTGGAACCAGGTTCCAGCTCGGTGTCGGTTTAACATCTTGTGATTCTGGGCAAATCACTTAATGTCCCCTTGCCTACCAAAACAAGCATTGGCATAGTCAATAGTTCTCGCCTTTGGGACCTTATAAGTGTTTAGCCATGCAACAGCTGATGTTGTTGCAGGAAGGATATTGTGCTGCATAACTAAATACTTATAAGGCCCCAAAGGCGAGACCTATTGGCTATGCCAATGCTTGTTTAACATGGTGATTGGTGTGTGCAAACTCCTCTTGCTTTGCAGTCAGAGAAAGAAAAGCAAAGTGAATTATGTGACATTTTTGTTGGGGTGCACAAATTGTGAAAGCAAAGGATGCAGCTTGTCATTTTTTGACACAACAAAATGTAAATACCTATAAAAACTGTACACATCCAGCAGTAAGGAAAGCAAAAATGTAGTACATTTGTTTTGTAATTCTGAAGTGTGATGGAAACAAAGATTTTAATAGAATAAAAAAATCATGACAGTTTACTTGGTGATGCACAAATGAATTTTCACTGAAACCCGATTTCCACACATTATCATTTCTGGGCAATATCGATTTATCAGTAAAACTATGTCTGTGCAAATTAAGTGGTCATTTATGCCTCATGTCCATTAAAGCTAGGTGCATTGCGCAAGTTTGGCATTCTAAAAATCGGGTTGTGGTTTTAAAAGGTTTGTGAAGCACTGGTTTATACAGCACATTGCCCCTCAGAGACCTTCCAAGTACATTACATTATCTGCCAAAGCCAGTCACTGTTGCTCAGCCACCACTAATTGTTTTTATCCACCTCTTTGGCAGGACTACCCACCACCAAGCTGATGACAATCAGATCATTTTCAAAATAACGAGACCACTGCCCTCTAGCATTCATAATGTACTCATCCGCCATTTATGATGTAATTAGAAGGGTGAATTGAAAGTACCTGAAATGTATTCCATACAAAACAGACATTGTAGGTGGTGTCAAAGGAGGGACACTCCCCGACATCTTTTGTCAGGTATCATGGGCCCCTTTCTAATCATCATCAGGGTGTAAACAATGTAGGTGTACCACTGGGCAAGATCCTGTCTTGGAGGCGCACAAAAACAAATTGGTCCAAATAGGTTTCTTTCCTCTCCATACATTATTCCGCATACTACTACTTTTACGTTGTCCCCCATAGGTGGCAGGTAGTGCTTTTCCTATCACATGACTAGAGCATGCACTATTCTTTGGCTGTCTGGCATTCCTTGAAGGAAAAATCAAAAGGGTCCATTATGCTGCAGCCAGGCATCTAATACACCTGAGACACAGAGCACATCTTACTCACCTTATGCACATTTCACTGGCTACCAGTCTCCTCAGGTGTCAAATTAAAATCCCTATGCATCATGCTCTGAGTTTACAACAGCAAAAGCTCAGAATTTCATGTTTGAAATATCTCACACTGACATTTGGGCATGTCCAGTCAGTGCTTAATTTGAGCTGGTGGTTGCTGATGGGGACCACCAGCACTTATTTTTGGGGACCAGCACTTAAGTTTCTGCATCAGCCATTTACCTCAACCAAGAGAGGGAAAACAAAAAAGCGGAAAGATGAAGGAAGAGAAAGAGGGAAAAAACGTTACAAAGGGAGAAGGCAGGAACCTGTAAGATTGAGATGAACGGCAAGTAGTGTCTGGAAATGGATTAAAGAGGCTGAGATGAATTTAAGATTTCTCGGTCCTGGTATTCAGCATGCCGCCATTAAATTGCACTGGCCGCAAGCTTCTGGGCAGACTTTTGAGCACTAGCACTCTTTCTTTTGCGAATTAAGCACTGTGTCCATCTAATCACAAAGCCACACTACATAAAATAATGACTATAGGTAGACACAAGTCTAAGTAGGTTAAATATGGCATCATCTCCCAAATTCACTACACAGGTTAAGGTTTTTTCTGATGTTCAATTTTGGGCAACAAATTATTTATGTGAGTTAGTGATTTTAATGATGCATATGGCAGTAAACGATGCATTAACAAATTTGTCCTTTAAATTATATGATTATCTCATATAGAAATGTGATTAATAATGTAGTATAATTGTGCCACATTTATGAGTGAGGCAAACCTCATTTTTAAAATGTATGCAGCTTTTGGTGTTTTGTTCATCCTGCTCCTGCTCATTTCCACCTCCCAATCAGCTAGCCGCTGAAAGTCTTCTCTCCCTACGGCAGCCACCAAACACAGGAGACATGACATCAATGTACTGGAGTATTAGGAAACATGTATTGTGAATTAAACTTTAATCGTATCATTTTGAATGATTTCAGATGCTATTTCCGATGAAAGCATGTAGAAGAATAAAATTCTATGAACAATTGTTAAGAAAATGTTTCATATTTAGGGGTCGATTACGATGCCGGTCGGAAAGCATTCCGACCGAATCTGTCTCGGAATGGTTTCCGACCGAATCGGATCCGGGGAGTCCGACCGACCGATTACGATGCTTCCGGATACGATTCGGTCAGACTCCCCTTGACTTCAATGGGAGCCTGTGTTCTGACCGAATGCACAGGCTCCCATTGAAGAAAGGGGTGGTGGGGAAAATCGTGCACCCTGTGGCAGGCACCCCTTGGTGCCTGCCACACTGTGCATTGTCTGAAAGGTGGAGTCCCTTGTGTACCCCACGGGCCCCATTCAGAAGGCTCCAGGTGAACGGAGGTGTGACGGGGTCTCCTTGGAGGACAGCACTATGTGCCCCGGGGGCACCGGACACCTCCCACTGCGGCCGTCGCTGGACACGTCAGGGGGGTGGAGCCCTGCAACGCGACTAGACCCGGAAGAGGGAACAGATGGCGCGCCGGAGCAGATGGAGGAGAAATTGGGAGCGGAGAGCGAGGAGGAGACGAAGAAGAAAGAACGGAGGAGAACAACGAAGCAGAGCGGGAGACGGAGGAAGGAGGAGCGACCAACGGAGGAACAAGGACGGAGCGGAGGAGAACAGAGGCCCCGTGGAGGAGGGCAGGAGCCTCCAGAGCAGAGGAGGCGCGTCCACAGAGGAAGGCTCTAAGGACGAGGCGGCCGCGACCCTGTCAACGGGTCACGGCTTCAGGCAAGTGCTGATGGGGGCAGGACATTGGCTGGGAGGCTGGTAGTGGTCCCAGTGGATTCCCACGGGGCTCGAAGGTCGGAGAAGGGAGGGAGCGGGATCCTTCATCCTTCCCCTTCACGTTTTAGGCTCACTACTGAATGCTTTCGGGGTAGACACCAGCACGAAGGCCCCATCAAGCTTAAGGAAAGCGGCACGTCACGGCACTGTAAATAAGCGCACAAAGAAAACCACACAAGGGCAAAGAACCCCTTCTGAATTGGCACTCCCCGAATGGTGTGAGAGAAACACCAAGGACCCTCACTGGCTAAAAGGAGGGGCAGGGGACCCTAAGAAGGGAGGGATAGCGCGATAGGTACATGTAAGAAGGGTAGGGATCAGTTCACTGACTACCTCTCCTTGCTCTTTTTCTCGAGGGGGCGCACGATGCACAAAGAGCCAGTAGCAGACACAGGCCCGGGACAAGACGGACACGCCAAAGAGAAAAGAAGAAGAACACGGGGACAAGTACAACCGAGACTGTAGTATACGGACCGCACCCGGCCCCGCATACACAATAAAGCCTTTCAACTACACTACCTGTGGTTTGTGGTACTTGGGTCGGTGACACATGGTGTCAGAAGTGGGATCTTCATACCCCAACGACAAAGAGAAGACGTACAATGACGCAGACCCTCCGCCTGGACGATATGATTAAGCAGCTGGCCGAAGGACAAAGGCACCTACAGCTGGTAGTGGAGGGACAGACTACAGAGGCCCAGAAGGACCGGGAACACCTACAGGAGGGCTTGCAGGCCCAGGCCAGCCTCATAGCACAGAATCAGGCAGTGCATGACTCGGCCATCCAGCACCTGACTGACACCATAGCTAGCAGCAAGGTCCACCCTAATGTGCCTAGCTCCGTACTGCAAAAATACCAGACTGGGGAAGACCCAGACTTCTTTTTTACCAATTTCGAGCGGGTGGCTAGCACAGCTCAGTGGCCAGTGGAGAGATGGGGGCAGTACGTAGCACCTCTGCTATCGGGGGAATTGCAGTCGGCCTATCAGGCAGCCAATCCAGCAGGCACCACCCCATACAATGCTATCAAGAAGGCGATCCTAGAGAGGCTAGGATACGATCAGGAACACTACCGCGCCAAATTCCGGAAAGAGAAGTGGCTACCACAGGACAACCCCCGCGCTTTCTACTATCGCATTCAGGATTTGGGAACACGCTGGCTACAACCCCACTCCTCCACCATGGAGGAGGTTATGGATCGGATAGTGCTGGAACAATTCCTAGAAGGACTTCCATCAGCCACCCACGTGTGGGTCAAACAACATCTGGGCTTAACGTCTCAAGCGCCATAGACCTAGCTTGTGCCCACCAAAGGGTACCAGAACAGAGGGCTATTACACCACGCATACCCACCCCATTGGTCAAGAGATGAGGTTCTCCACCCTGGCTCCCTCAAGCCCCTCTCCCAGACCGCTCATCGACCCCCGGCTGCTTCCTCGACCAGCGACCCGGGAGAGCGGACAGGGACCTCAGTGCTACCACTGCGCTGACTGGGGTCACATAGCTCGTAACTGCCCCCAGAAGACTAATCCAATGGAGCCGATGGAGGTGGGATATACCAGGGGACGAGTGCTCTGGGCAGGATAGGGAAAGGAGGCATACCACCTGCACCTCCCGGTAAATGGCATAGAGACCAAAGTCCTTATCGACTCCGGTTGCCGCCATTCCGTCCTTACACAGGAACGCATACTCAGTCACCAGTGGCAGAAGGGGGAGAGGGTTTCCATCACGTGTGTACACGGGGACCAGAAAACCTACCCCGTGGCTGTTGTATGCCTCGGGAATAAGAACTAGGAAAGACCTATCCGAGTGGGTGGCATACAACGTTTGGTTGAAGACATGATTATTGGCACGGACTTCGCCGAGTTCCCCACCCTCCTTTCCAGGGCGATCAGAGAAAAGGAGGGGCTAACATGGTTTTCCACAGAACACATAGAAGGGGGTACGTATAAGACCAGAAAAACCCGCAGGGAGAAGAGGGGACACAATCGAACAGTGGTATTGAATGGGTTGACTAACACCCCTTCTACCTCCACAGCTGCAGACGGAGAGCGGAGGGAGCCGCGTAGTTTCAGGGCGGCCCAGAGGGAGGATTCCACCTTGGGGAACGCATGGGCCCACACGGTGACGGAGGAAGACGACCAGGTAGGCCCCTGTTCTTTTACCTCAAAGGGTTTATTATACAGGAGGGTAAGAAAGCCCACCGAAACAGTTAAGCAGCTCCTTGTCCCCCTTCCTTTTTGTAACCAGGTTCTGGCCCTAGCCCACAACCAGGCAGGGGGGGGACATTATGGACGCAAGAAAACCAAGGAGTACCTCTTGCGGAGGTTTTATTGGCCCGGGGTCTTCTCGGACATAAGGAAGTTCTGTGCGGCCTGCCCCCGCTGTCAGCTACACAACCCCTCACACACACCCAAGGCATCGTTGTATCCCCTCCCCATAATCGAGATCCCCTTCGCCAGGGTAGGGATGGACCTAGTGGGCCCTCTGGTCACGTCGGTCAGGGGGTACCAAGTACATCTTGGTGCTAGTGTACTACGCTACGAGGTACCCGGAAGCCATCCCGCTTACCAGCATGACCACTAGCAACGTGGCACAAGCCATGATAGGCTTCTTCCGTGGGGTCGGGTTCCCTCAGGAGATATTAACGGACCAGGGTACCCCCTTTATGTCGCAGCTCATGGCTCAGATCTGCAAGCTCTTGGGGGTGCGACAGATACGCACTTCCGTATACCACCCCCAGACAGATGGCCTGGTTGAGAAATACAACCAGACCATCAAAAATATCCTAAAGAAAACAGTGTCAGACACATGGAGGGACTGGGATAGACAGCTGCCGCTTACCCGGTTTGCTATTAGGACACACGCCCAGTCTTCCACGGG
Organism: Calotriton arnoldi; assembly: GCA_963921515.1. Lineage (NCBI taxonomy): Eukaryota > Metazoa > Chordata > Amphibia > Caudata > Salamandridae > Calotriton > Calotriton arnoldi. The sequence continues at coordinate 846,278 of CAWUFW010008224.1, forward strand.
TTACAGCCCGTTTGAACTGGTGTTTGGGAGGAAACCCAGAACCCTTCTTGATATGGCAGCAGAAAGGTGGGAGGGGGAAGAGGACGAAGGGAAGTCCCTACTTGACTATGCAGCAATACTCAAGGACAGATTGACAACCCTATGGGAGGAGGTCCGACAGAACCTCGACTCCGCCCAACAACATCAAAAAAAGGGGTATGACCAACAAACAAAGCTGAGGCAGTTCACGGTTGGGGACTGGGTTCTCCTTCTACTCCCCTCCACTGACAAACTCTTGGCCAAATGGCAAGGCCCTTTCGTGATAACGGCCCAGATAACGCCTGTCACCTACCAGGTGGCAGTCCCCCATACAGGGAGAAGAGGACAGATATATCATGTCAACCTGTTGAAGAGGTGGGTTGACAACCACAATGCACCAGACAACCCCGAGAACACCAACCTATTCATCTCTGATAGCCAACCCCTGTCCATATCGTTCCCGCAGGGAGACGCACTACTCGATCCAGGCTCCATCCCTAGGGGCTCCCAGTTACTGTCCGAGCAGAAGGAGGACCTCCTCTCCTTGGTAAACAACTTTCGGGATGTCTTTTCACCCAAACCAGGCAGGACCCCCCTTGTGCAACATGATATCATCACGGATGGAGCCAAACCAGTCAGACAAAGACCTTATTGGATACCGGAGGCTAGAAGAAGGGTGGTAGAAAAAGAGGTAGAGGACATGCTCCATAACAACATCATAGAGCCCTCCCAAAGCCAGTGGTGTTCTCCGATTGTGCTAGTACCCAACCCAACGGCTCGGTGAGGTTCTGTGTGGACTATAGGAGGCTAAACAAACTGTCCCGCTTTGACTCCTACCCAATGCCAAGGGTGGACGAAATGATCGAGAGACTGGGCACTTCCAAATATCTACCAACGCTCGATTTGATGAAGGGGTACTGGCAAATAACACGAACACCCCAGGCCCGAGAGAAAACAGCGTTTGCCACCCCTTCGGGTTTATACCACTTCAAGGTCTTGCCCTTCGGCCTCCACGGAGCCCCAGCCACGTTCCAACGTCTCATGGACGTGGTGTTAAGGCCCCACCAGACCTATGCTGCCGCCTATCTGGATGACATTGTCATTTACAGCCACTCATGGAGTCAACACCTCACACACCCAAGGGCCACACTAACCAGCCTTCGACACGCAGGACTGACGGCAAACCCCGACAAATGTATGTTGGCCACTAATGCCATACGTTATCTAGGGTATCACATCCAAGAAGGCCAGATACGACCACAGGTAGATAAAGTAGACGCCATCAGGTCTTTGACAGCTCCAACCACTAAAAAAGGCATCAGGGCTTTTTTGGGTCTAGTTGGTTACTACCGGCGGTTCATTCCCCGGTTTTCGGAAGAAGCCGCCCCGCTAACAGACATGCTTAGAAAATCCTGCCCCAACACCACAGGAGAGTGGACCCCCTCAGCTGCGGAGCTTTCATCGACTCAAAGACCGGTTATGTTGCAACCCTGTCCTTGTCTGCCCTGACTTTGAGAAGGACTTTACTCTGCAGACAGACGCTTCTGACTGGGGTCTCGGGCGGTGTTGTCCCAGGGCGATGGCTCGGGTGGGCTACACCCCGTGGTCTATCACAGTCGTAAACTGCTGCCCCGGGAGACCAGATATTCCACTATTGAAAAGGAGTGTTTGGCCATAAAATGGGCCGTCCAGGCCCTTCAGTACTACTTGTTGGGGCACCCTTTCCGCCTTTTGACTGACCATGCTCCCTTGGTTTGACTGGCTCGGCACAAAGACACAAACGTCAGGGTTCTGCGTTGGTTCATGGCCTTACAACCCTTTTCGTTTCAGGTGGCCCATCGTCCCGGACCTCTCCAGACCAACGTGGATTTCCTGTCCCGCTCCGCCACATCTGCATGGCCTGATCGGCCATGCCTAGTGGGGGGGGCTTTGTGAAGGGGTCTCCTCGGAGGACGGCCCTATGTGCCCCGGGGGCACCGGACGCCTCCCACTGCGGCTGTCGCTGGACACGTCAGGGGGGTGGAGCCCTGCAACGCGACTAGACCCGGAAGAGGGAACAGAGGGCGTGCCGGAGCAGAGGGAGGAGAAATCGGGAGCGGAGAGCGAGGAGGAGACGAACGACGGAGAAGAGAGAACGGAGGAGAACAACGAAGCAGAGCGGGAGACAGAGGAAGGAGGAGCGACCGACGGAGGACGGAGGAACAAGGACAGAGCGGATAAGAACAGAGGCCCCGTGGAGGAGGGCAGGAGCCTCCAGAGCAGAGGAGGCACGTCCCCGGAGGAAGGCTCTAAGGACGAGGCGGCCGCGACCCTGTCAACAGGTCACAGCTTCAGGCAAGTGCTGAGGGGGGCAGGACATTGGCTGGGAGGCTGGTGGTGGTCCCAGGGGATTCCCACAGGGCTCGAAGGTGGGAGAGTGGGAGAGTGGGAGAAGGGAGGGAGCGGGATGCTTCACCCTTCCCCTTCACGTTTTGGGCTCACTACTGAATGCTTTCGGGGTAGACACCAGCACGAAGGCCCCATCAAGCTTAAGGAAAGCGGCACGTCACGGCACTGTAAATAAGCGCACAAAGAAAACCACACAAGGGCAAAGAACCCCTTCTGAATTGGCACTCCCCGAATGGTGTGAGAGAAACACCAAGGACCCTCACTGGCTAAAAGGAGGGGCAGGGGACCCTAAGAAGGGAGGGATAGCGCGATAGGTACATGTAAGAAGGGTAGGGATCAGTTCACGGACTACCTAACCTTGCTTTTTTTCCTGAGGGGACGCACAACGCACAAAGAGCCAGAAGCAGACACAGGCCCGGGACAAGACGGACACGCCAAAGAGAAAAGAAGAACAACACGGGGACAAGTACAACCGAGACTGTAGTATACGGACCGCGTCCGGCCCCGCATACACAATAAAGCCTTTCAACTACACTACCGGTGGTTTGTGGTTCTTGGGTCGGTGACAGGAGGTCTTCTACGGGCCCCCCATGTCAGATTCCGACAGCCGATCCGAGTCGGAACAACAGATTCGGAAAGGCTGTCCGAATCTGTAATCGTAATCGCTCGGTCGGAAACGCGGTCCATGGACCTGTACGAGTTGGCTCCGAACGACTCGGTTCCTCCGAATGCCATTTGGAACCGACTCGGAAAGTCCAAATGCCTTACGAACATCATAATCGGTTGTTCGGAAACCTTTCCGAATCGGTCGGAAAGACTGGTTCCGAATCAGATTCGGCAGACCTGTATCCAATTCGGAGCCTTTCCGAACGTCATTGTAATCGACTCCTAAGTTGTACATCTCCGGAGTGCAGTTGCTAAGGAAGCAAGAAGAAGATTTCTTTTACCTTAAGAAAAGAGTTAGTGTTAAGAGCCTTTAAATTTTACAAAAAAGTTTTTGATTTACCAATGTGACCTAATCATGACCATGCCATGCTGAGTTTGCTGTTTTATTACTTAATATGCATAACTTGTGTATAAAATACCCTGGTTTTGAAGGAAAAAGGGTGACTTTTCATTCTCCTTCCTAAACTCAGTCCGATTAATTTGAGATTTTTCCTTACTTAGGATGCTGTCTGTACTTTTTATGAGTTTGACATTTTGAATTTAGATTGACTAATTAGGATATTTGTTATGATTTAGGATTCTGTTTCTGAGCCCTTATGGCAGAATATGCAATCTTCTTTGCAATGCTTATTTTGGGGATTCTGAATTAAACCTTTAAAACTGATGTAGAAATCAGTCTTTGAATAGTCCCAGTTACTAATTTTGAAAGACTCCAAGTTTATGTATTAAGGGGGAGGGTAGTCTCTTGCTGCTAGATCAATGAGAAGGCTCATGGAGCACTATAAATTTTGGGGTTCATTCGATATTGGGTTTCAGGAGATTATTGGGGTTTGGCTTCAACAAATTGACCACCAAGCCTGAAGTCGACTTGTGACAAGTCTGCATGCAACAACAAACACCCAAATGCCCAACGTTCACCCAGATTTCATCTCACCAAACCTGCATGTACACTCTCAAGCATAGAATCACGGCCTTCACCGAAGATTGCGCAGAATGCAAAATCCACCAAACTACACTAGATCATACAACTGCCTGTGACACTATGGTACATCACACAATATTTTAAAAACTCACATCACTCCACATTACTGTGTTGCATAATATTAAGAGCATGATCACCCACTGGTGATGTTTGTACCCCAAGGTATTTTGGCAGTGAATATTAGAGTTTTTTTTTTTATCCATCGCAGTGATACTCATTCTATCAATCTCAGAAGAATGTAAGGCTGAGTGGACATGGTAGGATTCAAACCAGTGAACATGAGGTCAAGCACAGATTCCTGGAGCAGATGCATTAGTCAGACCCAATCATACAACATTACCATACCTCACCTCACAATACTACACAAAACATACACTCCCACCAAATAAATTAAACACATACCACAAATACAATGAACGGCACAAAGGCAAATATATACCCCACCACACCAAACCATGCAACAAGACTACACACATCACAGCATTCTGTATCAAATTGTCCGATAGTAGGTATCACCACACCACATCATAAACACAACCCACCACACACAGCACCCATCACCTCAAGATTCCACAACAAACAAGACTATATCACACCCCACACTGACAAATTTCTAAACCTTACCCGACCACAACATAAACCAACTCACTACACCAGATAACACCACGTAATACTCAGCATTATACACCACTCAGTTCGTATCATATACAATGACAAAAGAGAACTCCTGACTTTCCAGTTGATTATATTACACCAACTACGCATCACAATATTCAACACAAAAGCACAACCACTTTGCCACATCATACTCATACACTATACCATGCCACAAGATTTAACTAAGGTGGGTAAACCCTACCATTCCCCCAGAAATTCACCTATGTCCACATATGACACTATGACACATTAAATTACATATCATTCCGCCATAGAATATCGCACCCACCTCACCATCACACAAACCCCTATGAGAATATACAACATATATGATCACCCACTGAATATCATCATCAGCAACATGCCTAAAATGGGAAAGAATGCTACTAATGCTCCTCATTGATAATAATGTACTCCTCATCATACTTTGCTGAAATACAATACCACAGTGCCCCATCATCAACTTACCAAACCATTTAATCCCGCATCACATCATTAAACGCCATACTACACCACATTACCATGCACAGACCACCGTATGACATCTATGAACACCTCTCAGACAGTGCACACAACAGAGATAACCCATGTTCTCCAACACCTTCCATCATGTAATCACACCACTCATTACAAGATTACTGATTTCCACACAATGTAGCTCAGAGTTCTACATCATCAGTCTGACTGTAATGTTGCTCATTTGCACCCTAGAATATTTATTAGAACTCACAAGTGCGACTGATTGATATCTCTATCTTCATAAAGAAACTTACAGGACTGCATTCCTAACTTTGGATCTGGTGAGTTGGGAAACAATGCAAGGGTGGTAGAGTTTACTGTGAAATACTCCTCTATGTGTTTTTCTACATGCATTCCTGCCTACTTTTCCTCTCCTTACTATACCTCACAGAAACATTCAGCACTCATTCATTCATTTATTCACTCAGTCACACATTCATTCAATCACCTGCACGTGCTTTCAAATGCTCCATTGTCACCTCCTGCAGAGCCTGCCATAGTCTGTCCTCACAGACACTCTGAGCTGCACAGCTGTGGACTGCACCACACTCAGACTCTCATGCATGCAATTAGGGCCTCATTATGATGTTGGTCGGAAAGCCTTCTGACCAACTCCTTGTCTGAATCGTTTCCGACTGAATCGGATTCGGGGAGTCTGACCGACGATTAAGATGTTTCCGAAAGCCGCTCAGTCGGACTCCTATTGACTTCAATGGGAGCCGGTGTTCCAACCGACAACACAGGCTCCCATTGAAGAAAGGGGTGGTTGTGGAAAACCTTTCACCCTGTGGCGGGCACCCCATGGTGCCTGCCACACCGTGCATGGTTGGAAAGAGGGGACCTATGGGTACCCCCACGGGCCCCAGCCGGAGGCCTCCAGGTGAAGGGGGGCCTGCTACGGGCCCCCTAAGTCGATATCCGACAGCCAATCCATGTCGGAACAGCCAATTCGGAAAGGCTGTCCGAATCCGACATTGTAATAAGTCAGTCAGAAACACGGTCCATAGACCTGTACGAGTCGGCTCCAACCGACTCGGTTTCTCTGAATGCCGTTCGGAACCGAGTCGGAATGTCCGAACGGTTTCCGACCATCGCAATCGGTCAGGCGGATAAGTTTCCAAGTCGGTCGGAAACACAGGTTCCGATACGGATTCAGACAAACCGAATGCCGTTCAGAGCCTTTCTGACCAATATCGTAATGAGGCCCTCAGTCTCTCACTCCAATACTCTCCCAGAGAAGTCCAAGTTTCTCAAATCCTAAGCAAAGGTCAGCACCCTGCTTCTTTCTGTCTTACAGACACTGTACATGGCACAGCTCTTCACAGCACTCACCCTCACACACTCAGTATTCCTCCCCTGTTACTCCAAGATTCTCAAATCCTAGAATGAACTGGACCAGATCTGTGCCCTGTGACCTTCAACCCCATACTGCACTGGAGACCTCTGTATTGCACTCAGCCTGCACTCACTCTCTCACTCCTTCACTCTCTTCTAGCACCCAACATGTGCACCCTGCTTTCTCCCACACATTCCTAATGCATGCAAATATACCACAATCTGTACATTGCATGGGTCCTTCTCCTCCACTGATCCTTTCAGGTGCCTTAAACGTAGCCAAACACAGGACTAAACCTTTGACTGATCAAGAGCAAAGGGCTGTGCTATAGCAGCCCATTGAGCCACCTAGGGCGATGGCCTACACTCTGGTAGTCTAGTCCAGACCACCACAAATTAAATGAGCGGCAGGACATGGCCTTTCAGCAGATTTCAACTGCCGTATACACACATCTGTACACTCACACCACTTCTTGTGCTCTCTCTCCCCCTTTCTCCATCTCTGTCCCTCCCCCCTCTAAATACCAGCAAACCAACAGTTCAGTGCCATACTAAAGATTGAAGCCGCTATACAAATTCAGAAAAACCTTTATGTGTCTGTACAATAACACGTCCAGGAATGACAGGGTGTTTGGTTCTCGTATTTACTATATCTATAAATCAACTTCAACAGGATCGAAAAGCTATAAGTGACCTATCCCCACTGTATTTGCAAGGTACATGCCTTGTATGGACTAGGTGACTTGTATCTGTATAGTGATGTGTTCATACATACCTGCCAAGGTTTCAGATTGCTTATGTGTGACATTTTCATAATTTCAGTGTAATGATGAGTGACATTTCAACGAATATGAGTGACACTTTCTTGCAAGCAAAATCAAGCAATGAAGATGAGGGAAACAAATATCAGAAATTACACCCATTTGAGCAACATAAAACACTAAGAATATCTTAAAACTTCTACAAAGCATCAGAGATTGAAGGGCACTAACGGGAGACAGACTGCGTGACTGTAGTGCTCAGCAGCAGAGGGCTGGCAGGCACTGCCGCTGCTCAGAAGATTATCTCAGCCGCACCATGCGGACTGTGCAATATTGATTACTGAGTACCCCAGGTGAACTGGTGATGGCAGTTGGTCAGAGCAATTGCTGCTGGAGGATGCAACAGGATGTTGTTTAACGGCCCCAGAGAGAGCCCTGTGATTATTCTGTTGTGTCTTTCCCTGCCTGGAGAAATTGGATTTCACCAGTCAGTTAGCTCATTTTCTGTAGTTTCAATAAGTTGTGTTAGTTAGGGAGCGGGTGCTCTGGTTTCTGGCTGGCATGTGCATAGCTGCGAATTTTTTTGTTTGCTCATGAGTGATATTTATAGGCTTTCAGGGTATTTATGAGTAGCACTTCACTGCCTTATCTTTGACACTTTGTAATGAACTAAAGACAGCTCTCAATAGCTTTTTTCTTGCAAGTTTCATTTTTAATAACTTCTTGAAAGCATCTTTTCTCATAACCCATAGGCTGCAGTGCGAAGTGAGAACGCTTTTGATAATAGCTTTCACCAATATTCCTTTTGCTTTACAGAGCAAAAAGGTGTTCACATTCTTGTTGGCTGCAGAAGTAGTTACCAATTTAAACCAGTGCCAGTCATTAAGACCGAGAATATAACTCAATTACAATAATAATGTCATTATTTGTACATACTTGGTGAAAGGGCAAAAAATATACCTCTAAACCCGTGGTACTCGTAGTACGGCCCGCGGGCCGCCAGCGGCCCAGCAGGCCTTCATTGGCGGCCCGCGGACCTTGTCTTGCCGTGTCTACATTTCTAGTGAGGCCAGCAGTAAACACAGAAGATGACCGCAGGAGCATACGTAGTGAATACGTATTAAATAGGTATTCACCACGCATGCTCCTGAGGCCATCTTCTGTGTTTACTGCCGGTATCTGTGAAGTCATGGCACCGTGGGAAAGCTTCCCAAAAGGCCCTTTAAAAGTCATGTAAGCGCTTTCACAGCTGACTTTTAAAGGGCCTTTTGGGAAGCTTCCGGTTTGGACTGAGACAGATAGAGGCAGAGACAGATAAAGGCAGGGACAGAGATGCAGATGCAGATAGAGACAGAGACAGATAGAGACAGAGACAGAGAGACAGATAGAGACAGAGACAGAGAGACAGAAAGAGACAGAGACAGACAAATACAGATAGAGACAGAGACAGACAGAGACAAATACAGATAGAGACAGAGACAGACAGAGAGAGATATAGACAGACAGAGACAGACAGAGACAGAGAGAGAGATAGAGACAGACAGATAGAGACAGAGAGACAGATAGAGACAGAGACAGAGAGACAGAAAGAGATAGAGACAGAGACAGATAGAGACAAATACAGATAGAGACAGAGACAGACAGAGATATAGACAGACAGAGACAGACAGAGACAGAGAGAGAGATAGAGACAGACAGATGGAGACAGAGACAGATAGAGACAGAGATAGAGACAGGTAGAGACAGAGATAGAGACAGATAGAGATACAGACAGAGAGACAAATAGAGACAGACAGAGACAGACAGAGACAGATGGAGACAGACAGATGGAGACAGACAGATGGAGACAGATGGAGTCAGATAGAGAGAGGGAGAGAGAGATAGAGAGAGCGATAGAGAGATAGCGAGAGAGAGATAGATAGATAGAGAGGGATAGAGATAGATAGAGAGAGAGAGAGTTAGATAGAGAGGGAGAGATAGATAGATAGGTAGAGAGGTAGATAGAGGGATGAGAGAGAGACAGAGAGAGAAAGAGCGAGAGATAGAGAGAGATAGAGATAGATAGAGTTAGATAGAGAGGGAGAGAGTTAGATAGAGAGGGAGAGAGAGGGAGAGAGAGAGAGAGAGATAGAGAGATAGAGAGAGAGAGAGAGAGATATAGATAGAGATAGAGAGGGAGAGATAGATAGAGAGAGAGATAGAGAGAGAGAGAGAGAGATAGAGAGATAGATAGATGTGTGTATGCCGGGTCTGGTGGCTCAGTGGACGAATGCGTCCGCTGCAGGGGCCTGTGTTCAACCTCAAAGTCACAGGTTTTTGTTTTTGCTCTAGCCCCGCCCCCCCTCGGCCACAAACCACACTATAAATTTGGCCCCCGAGAGAAAGTTTGTGAGTACCCATGCTCTAAACAAATGCACAGTGCTGCTCTTTGGAAAGTGATTCGTTTTTACTGCCCTCTTCATTATTGTGGTCCCAGGATGGCAGCTGTTCCCAGAGCTGCATCAGGGCTCTCTTGCTGCTCACAACGTAGTACAGAGGGCAGGCAAAGGTTAACTTTTATAAATAAGGAAATCTGTGAGCGGTATGTACACGGGGCCTCTCGGCTCCTTAAAGTGTGAATTTACAAAATTGAAAGGGCGGCCAGCAGCGTCAGAGACAGTCATTATGTTGACTAGGGGGCGGGGGAAGGCCAGGAGCATGAGAGCCATGGTAAAGATATGCTCTCGTCGTGACTTCTCTGTGACCGCCACAACAAAAACAAAATCATCGACATCCTGCAGCGTGGTGTGCCCGCTCCACTACCCAGGGACTGCGAGGCATTACAGCTTTAACTTTTCTGTGCAGGCAGGAGTAGGCCCCAAGTGCTCCTGGCTAGAACCCAGCTACCACTTTTAGCTGGGCCAGGCGATCCCTTGCGTGCTGGCCCGGATAAACAATAAAACACCGGTTCGGACTACGTGATAGTTCCGATCCGCTGCCTTCCTGGAGACGCTCGAAGGTGCAGGTTCGACGTGGTTGCTGAGGCCCGTGATAGCAGATATTGATTTCCGCTCTCGCTCTCGTGGCTGACTGCGCTACACAAAACTTAACACATTGATATCAACAAGTGCAGGCCTGTGATGCCTGTGCATGGCTAAAATGCGTGCCTGTGTGTCTACGTGTACATGCATATTTTTACTACGACCGCCAACTTTGAACGATTCATTAGAGGCTAGACTGGGCACTTACTTTTTTGCAAAGTTCAGAGGGTCGACGGGAGCCATCTGGGTGGTGGCCGGCTGCTGAATCCCGATTCTACCACGCCGGCGACAATGCCACCTATCATGATTCAGGTCGAGGCTCTCTGGCCTCACAGCTCAACCCAGCTACCTGCAGTCAGGCATGTGTGTTTTAGGCGGCGAACCACTTAGGCTGCCGCCAGGCAGTCCGTGGTTCAGTCAGCCGCTGGTGGGGTCGGGTTTGTGGGCGTCGCAGGACCATCCATTACGTCAGTGAGTGAAAAGTATCAGAAATATGCCATGGCCAAGCGGTGATTCAATCATGGCATGTTTGTTACATTGTAGCAGTAACTGCTTAAGCTTATCCAGCCCCCAAGCCGGCCGAGACTAGCCCTCAGCGCGCGCTGACACTCCAGGTTTCTCAGTCATTATATGGCATATTAGCAGCCAGTGCTCCGGACAGCTAACAGAAGAGGAGGTGCTATATGTGTGACTTTGCATTTCAGTGCGGTGATGCGGACCACCACACTGAAATGCGTTAGTCTAACGCCTGATGCGTGGTACTTGGCAGGGCTGTTCATAGAATAGCCCAATAGTACACTTGGCACTTGGAGCACAGCACGCACACAAAACACAGGTCAGTTATGCTGTAAAAACTAGGGACATGCAAAATTAACATAAATTGCTTGTGCATAAGTTACATTAATTTTTAAGAAAATTATGTGAAATTACAGGAATGAAGTAAAACACAAAGCCATCATTGCTGCTATATTTTAGCGTGAAATGCATCCTCGCATCAGCTTTTGGTGTTGAAAAAAATAAGGTGTAAAAAAGGAGCGGCGTGAGCGACAGCTGTTCATGTTCTACTTGTTCACATTATTCACCAGCACCCACTGATTTGTTTGTAAAAAAAAAGTAAGTGCCAGGGCCCTCGTCAGGCAGCCACTGGAGCCTGCACCACCCATTGGCCCCGTTAGCTCTGCCAATGAACATATCAACACAACTACTAACCATCTCACTCTACAAGTCTGACAATTCAGATTATTCTAGGCCACTCAAAGCTATAATGGCATGAGTGGCGGGTATTGTTCTTTTTTAATGTCTTTTGACTTATTAAACACAGTTGTTGTGCTCATCTCAAAATTAGACAGACAGCACCACCATGTGGTGGACTGTCACTAGAGCAAGTGCTTACAATTAAGTGCTTATACAAAGCACCGGAAACCACTGGCTCAAATTAAGCACTTACCCACAGTAAAAACTTGCCATGAATGGTGTGTAATTACACAATGTGGCATGATGGCATAATTTCAGGAATTTCGTGTGACCAGTGTAAAGCAAAATTCCCAAAATGACATGGTTTAAGCGTCGTAATTTCAATTGTGTCCAGGCCTAGTTAAACCTATCATGGGCCCCCGAAAGCCAAAGATAATAATACAAACTCCTATAGAACAATAAACACAACTTCTGGCACGATCACAAGCTCAACTAGGCTCCAGGTCACCTAGTAGGCCGAACATTTTCCACCTCCATATACAGTGATCCATCCCCTTTACATGTAGAATGAAAGCCACATAAAGAGGAAATGTGCCCTAAAACATAAATCCCACATGAACCACAGTAATGGACCACATGAACCACAGTAATGGACCACCGTATAACACAACAGAATGAAAAAAAATGGGAATGTCTTTCAGCGTAAGTATCCATGCACACAATTATCCACACAGATCAGTAACAGAACCTATTCAATCTCTGTCCAATAGATTTCATCACTAGACATATTGGTACACTCATACCTTGCAGCTACTATCCAATATAACTTGCAATTAAACAACAGAAAACACAACCTAATACACAGTGTGACTCTGGGCAATGAGAATCCAAGAACCATAATGGTGGACAGAGTTCAAAAGAGCTCCAAGGCCATGCAGTTTGTAGGAAGACACTATGACAACGCTCTTAAGCATCACAAATGTGCAATATATCATGGTAGCAATAAAGCAGGTAAAATGTTAAGCAACATAAGCAAAACAACTGCACTAAAATCTAAGTCAGGGGAACAAAGGTCTAACAACAATTGTGGAAATGTGTAATATTTTACGTTAGCATAAGCAACAGCCATTTTGGCTGTGGTGTCCATTTTGTTTCCTTCGTAATTCTTCCGTCCTCTGCTGCTCGTCTTTTCACTCTACTTGTGTTATCTATTTTAGTTGACCTCCTGACATGGCTAAGCAATGTACGTGCTGGGGGTTTGTAGCTGCCGGTGCACCTGGTCTTAGACGTTATCTGTTGACTGTTTACTGCTGCCATAAGCATTCCTGCTCCCCCTCCCAATTTGCTGACCAAGTGGTTATCCATCTGCCCTTGTTTGCTGATAGCTATTTCTAAACTTGTTCTTTCCATTTCTGTCCATATGCTTACATTGCAACAAAGCTGAATATAAGGACGATGGTTTGTGAGTTCAGTGTGCCTCCTCCTTCAACACGAGAGTGTTGTGTGGACGTGGTCCCACTCATGAGTGATTAATAAACTTGTTATTTTACTCCAGCTCCAATGCCGATCTCTCTTTTTGTTAGTCTTTGGACCCAAGGACGAGAGGGTGACCCTGCACCAGTGTGCTCACTTTTGGGTACATTTCCACAGTTGGCGCCCAGCACGTGGAGCCCCATCGGAGACACAGCTGTCTGAAGGATTGGTCTTGACGGAGGATCGAAATATTACTGAGGATGCGCACTGCATGAGAAGACCCTTGTCTTTGCAGGCCGACGTGACTTTTCCAGTTTTCCCGATTTGACCCTCCAGGTGGTGGCCGGTCTCGACTGGGGCTTTCTTTGGCGTACTTTTTGCAGTGACCATTAGGTCGACCAGAGATCGGCAGGTGGGAGTTGGAAACTTCTATTTGGTAAGGTCGCTGACACGGCACTCTTGATTTGCTTGGTTTGGTTTTTGGTTTGGTTTTGATATTTATTCTTTGCAAAGACTGAAGGCAGGTAATGTGGAGATTTTTCTCCTTTTTTGGGGGGGGAATATTTGTTTGGAGTAGTAATATTTTACATATACTTGGAAAAACATGCCTGTTCTCAGCACACTCCGTAAGTGGTGTTGCTGCTCTTGTGGTACCAAGAATATTTTAGAGCAAAGTCAGCCAGCTCCTCCGGAAGGGACCCCTAATAGAGAAATGTATATCAAATATGGTATTTCTCCCATAATGTATGGTTCATTATGGAACAAATACACAAAGAAAGAGTCCGATTTACAACGGCCAGTGAATGGGTCATTCGATTCTAAAATAGGTTCAATATGTAGAGCAGTGTTTATTTAAAAGAAAAAGTAGACAGGACATGTTTGATTGTGTACGTATGTGGGATAAAGAAGTGTGAGAGAGCGAAAAGAGCAGAAGCTCTAGCAGAAAAAGAACAGCGGAAAATGATATATCAAAAAGCGCTGGAATTAAAAGACAAAGAAATGAAGGAAAGAATGGAAAAGGAAGATAGGGAACGTCGATTAGAGGTAAATGGCCAGTACCCTATTAGGCGCCCTATCTATCCCGTACATAATACGCCTCAGAATGATTGCATCCTATTAGAACGTCCTCCACCCCGTATAAATTTCCCACTCCAAGTTCCCCTGAGGATGAGGCTTCTGACGAGGAGCATTCTTCTTCAGAGGATAAAGATAAAGACAGGCAATCTGGGCGACAGACTCGCTCTACTTTGACTAAAGCAGAAAAAGATGCATTAAAAAGCACTGCTAAAGAGGAAGCTCGTCGGACTACTACTGCGACGATCCTCATAAATATGGTTCAACCTTGGAAAGTTATAGACCAGTTATATTTCGTAGAAAAATTCTGTTGGAAGGTAATATATGGTTGGCGGCATATTTCTGACGAAACAGAACCAGCTGATCTGAACGTTGATTATAAGCGGTTAGTAGATGGGACTTACCTTTTTCAGATATACCTGATACGATTAGACGAATAGTTAAATTATGAAATGAAACATTACATTTACGTAAGGAGCAAGAATTAGCTAGTAAGAGTAAAGTAGTAGAAGCAGTTCAATCCCAGGCAGAGAAAACAGATGTTCCGGTGAAAGAAGGCAATACCGGCAGTAATAAAGTTACTATGAAACCAATGCGTGAAGCCGCACCCCTGTATGTTCCCCCGAAGGGTGCGGGAACAAATGATGATAAAACTTCGGATGATGCAAAGGGATATTTTATATATAATTGGGTCTACACTCCTTGGAGCAGAGCAGATGTTATGGCTCTTAAGGCTGCTTTACCTGACCCCCGGAAAAATCCCACCGCCTTCTATGAGGAGGTGGAAGGAGCCATCAGCTCCTGCACAATGACCGTGCCAGATATTGATATGTTCTTTGGGCTTATTCTGCCCCCTGATATGTGGAGAACAATACGTAAAATAGATGATAATGTGGCATATGGTGATACTTGGGAACATTTAGAAGAAATAGATGCGGAAAGGGAGCCTGCGCAGAAACCTCAGAAGGAGATATTAGATCTTCCTAAAGCTATTGTGACTAAGTTAAAGACTCTCATACCCCCTAAGAAAATAGATTGGACTACGTTAGCGTCCTGTAAACAGAAAAAGGATGAGTTAGTTTCTGATTTCTTTTCAAGATTTGAAGAGACATTCCATGATTTTAGTGGTCAGTCATTGGCCGATGACACGGGTAAGCATTTGTTTGTTGACAAATTTGTCGCTAATATGTTACCGGATATAGCTAGTCGCTTAAAGGCTAGCGAGAGTTCTTGGACCACGTCTTCCCCAGTTTCCCTTTTGACTATGGCCCAATATTATGAGCGACAGGAACAGGAAGCGAAAGGCAGGGAGGATAAGAAGGTTAAAGATTTAAAGACAAAAGTTATGTTGGCCCAAGTATATGGTCCACCATTTAGGGGAGGTGGAAGAGGCGGACGTTCAATGTATACACCTGGAGTGCCCCCTCTTCCTCGAGCAAATTTGTCCCCTGATCAGTGTGCTTATTGTAAAGAGACTGGGCATTGGCGTTCTGAGTGCCCCCTTTTGCGAGGTCAGCAGTACCAGCGGGGAAGGGGAAGTATGAGAGGACGCCCAGGGAATTCAGGAAACAGGGGAGGTACAGGAGCTCGTCCCAGGTTTGAGGCAGTTGAACAAGGACCAAATTACTCTAATACTTTTGATAGACGAAATCAATACCAAATGTCTGATTATTCTGCTGATGCACTTGCAGATTCCGATTACGCATAGGGATGCCTAGGATGGGGTAAGGGACCGGTTGAGGTGCCAGTAGATAAAATGGGTCCTTATGTTGACGCAAATGTCTTGGGATCTACTGATCGGTTTCTGGTTGATACAGGGGCTACCCGTAGTGCTCTGTCTAAAAGATTGGTTCCTAGGGCTCCCCTGTCCGGCACAATGATAACATCGATAGGGTTCGATGGAACACCTACACCTAGCCCGCTTTCACAGCCACTTGAATTCGGACTTGACAAATTCACTGCAGCATGTCCATTTTTGCTTTCCCTAACCATGCCGGACAACATTGTGGGTATCGATATGCTTAAATATTTTCGTGCTACAATACGTTGTTCTCCGGAAGGTGTGCGTGTTATTTTGAATGACAATTATCCACTGGTTGAGAGATCTTGTCTTATCAATGAGGATGTCGCTCTGGCGTCCTTACCTAGTACTTTGTGGGCTAGATCAGATACTGATGTGGGTCAAATGGTTATTCCACCAGTGCATATCCAAGTAAGGGAAGGTGTCTCATTGCCTTGTCTGCCCCAATACAAAATATCCCGAGAAGGTGAAGAAGCATTAGCACACATTGTTCAGGATTTGATCAAAGTGGGGGTAGTGGAAGAAGTCCCCTATAATACTTGCAATAGCCCTATCCTTCCTATTTTGGAGAAAAGACACTGACATTAAAATTTACAGATTCATTATTGATTTGCGGGAGGTTAAAAAAATTGTAGTGCCCCAATATCCGGTAGTTTCTGATATCACAACTCTTCTCACTATGGTCCCTCCCACTGCCACTACATTTTCGGTGATCGACTTGAAAAACGCATTTTTCTCAATACCCATTCACCCTGAAAGCCGTTATTTGTTTGGATTCACATTGAAAAATAGATCCTTCCGGTTCTGCAGAGCTCCACAGGGCTATACAGAGAGTCCTAGCATTTACAGTCAGGCATTAAAAAGGCAGCTTGATTCCTTTCCTGTACCAAAGGGAGTGGCCCTTATCCAATATGTCGATGATATCTTGTTGGAGGCAGATACTCCTGAGCAGTGTGAAGAAGGAACACTGTTATTGTTATCATTTCTTTCCTCTCATAATCACAAAGTCTCGCGAAAGAAATTGCAATATTGTAGACAGCAAGTTACCTATTTAGGTCACCTCCTGTCTAAGGAGGGACGTGCACTCACACCAGACCGCATTCAGACCATTTTAGATACTCCTGTGCCCCGTACTCAGAAGGATGTTCGTGCACTGATTGGCCTTACTTCTTTTTGTAGGCAGTGGATCCCCAGTTTTTCGCACATTATTAAACCTTTGTTGGCCCTTTTGATTAAAAACACTCCGATGCCCCTCCCATGGACTGCTGAATATCAGAATGCCTTCCAACAGTTATGCCAAGCTCTTTGCTCTGCACCAGTATTAGGAACTCCAGACTAAGTGTAGTGCACACAAGAAAGTGACTGATAAAATAGGAGCAGGTAACGCTTTTGCGGATCACACAGCCCGTGAGACCGCAATGCAGCGAAGCACCACATCTATGTATGTGGTGAAGTCACAAGCTGAACGTTGGCATGATGCCAGGCAGGAAGTGCTGGACATGCAACAATCTGCCTCTGCTGAAGAACTAGACCAATGGTCCAAGGAGGGAACACTGGATGATGAGGGCTGCTGGAGGAATAAAGATATGACCAAATGGAAGTTACCCACAGCATACTTATACCCTTTACTTCACATGGCACATGGGCCATCACATGTTGGTGCATCTTCAGTGGCAAAACAACTTATGCAAGTTTGGGATCATCCCGATATTGCCGGCACTGCTAAAAAGATAGTCCAGTCTTGTCTGGTCTGTCTCCAGTATAATCCTGGAAAGGGAACGCGAACTCCAACAGGAGGGTTTGCAACACCATCTGCACCTTTTGAGGTCCTGCAAATGGACTACATTCAGTTTGAGCACTGTAATAAATATTGGGCAAGTTGTAGAATATGTCATGAAAGGGTTGGGGATTAAGCAGAAATTTCATGCTGCTTTTCACCCACAATCAGCAGGCCTGGTGGAGCGTTATAACTCCACCCTGAAACTGAAATTGGCTAAAATACAGGCTTCCACGTCTTTGAAATGGCCTGATGCACTGCCCCTAGCCTTGCTTTCTATCAGATCGATACCACATACACGATCTGGCCTTACGCCACATGAGATCGTCTTTGGGAGGCCCATGAATATTTGGGGGGGGGTCCCTAAGCCTCGTCCTATACATGATGTTCCCCACATGTTGATGAGTGGCTATTTGTCCCAGTTAACTGACAGCTTATCTTCTATTTATCAGCAGGTGCGGGAAGCTCTTCCAGACAGGTCGCAAGGTGACGGACACGATTTGCGCCCTGACGACCATGTGCTGACAAAAGTCTTTCAACGGGCGAATTGTTTGGAACCTCGCTGGCGTGGCCCAGAACTAGTCCTCCTCGCTACCCGAACTGCAGTCCGAGTGACCAACAGGAAGAACTGGGTACACGCCAGCCACTGCCGAAAGATTCTGCATACCTTCGTGAGCCCTGCTGTGCTGACAGATCATCGCGACATTCTGGTCACCGAGACAGGACGAGCTGCGTCACCTGAAGGACCTGAGGAAGTCTTCCCGGACCATACGATCCCTGGTGCATCAAGATATCTGCTTCGATCCAGGAAGAAAGACACTTCATCGCAAAAAGAGACTGTTTGAGCCACTGTCCTGGGTGGTTAAAGACTGACTACAAAGGGGGGTAGTAAGCCTTTTAGTGACTACTCGTCTCAACGTTAGTGAAGAAACCAACGCCTGCTCAGGACCTTAGGGCATCATCTATTTTGTTGTTTGCCGACGAGATGAACATGCCTGAGGAGAAGAAATCGAATGCTGAAAAAATCTATAGCAAATGCACAATGTTCATCACTGGACTAACTTTGACTGCTGTCATCATTGCTGTGATAATGTGGGTTGTGGAGGAAGTAACTCCGCGCTCGAAACTTACTGCCTGCTACTACTCCTGTCCCCACAGAACATTATTACTTCACTCTCTTCCCTATCATGAAAAGAAGCACCGAATGTCATATCGCAATAACACTTTCATACAAATGTTGCATCATACTCATAATGCTACGAACACTACCAACTGCTGGGTATGTGGAATGATGCCAGCCCATCAGAAGAAGGGAGGAACGCCTTTCATTCCCTTGCCATTCTCGCATAATGGCTCCTGTAGAGCCTGGTTCGCACTGTTGTGGGCCTCTGAAATCAGTAATATTACTCTAGCTGATGTAGGAGGACTTAATGCACAACTAAATAAAGTTTGTTACCCTGATGATGAAGGCCTCCCACAAGCCAAAGGAACTATATGGGAAATGGAGTATCGCAAAGGAAATTCCTCCGCAAGCTACGTTTTCCCCAACACTCGAACGGCCAAGGGTAACGGGCCTCCTGTTATCGCTGTTACTAGAGCCCGAGCAAATCTTTGTGCGAGTAGTTTTGGCAGTATCCCTATGTGAAAAAGTGACTGTACTACAGTATTGAATATCACTGGAACAAACAATAGCAGTTTTCTATCCTCACATAACACTTATTTCATTTGTGGAAGTAAAGGTTACTATTATCTACCAATTGGATGGTTCTGGAACATATTTTCTGTATGGGGCCTGAAAATATTGTCGGCCTTGTTCATAATTATTGCAATTCTCTTCTCTTGTTTATGTATTCAATGTGGGCCAATGCTCTGTTCCATCTGTATTTCCTCTTGTACTACCTGTTTACCATCTAAAATGAATGTCCAAAATGCAAATGTCCATTCAGCAATGGAACTCTAAATCTGTGAAATGATGTTAATTGACATCCATGATGTTTATCGTACCCCTTTAAAAGCATAAGAAAATGTCTTAGCTTATGCTAAAAGGGTCATCTGTGGAAACGTGTAATATTTTACGTTAGCATAAGCAACAGCCATTTTGGCTGTGGTGTCCATTTTGTTTCCTTCGTAATTCTTCCGTCCTCTGCTGCTCGTCTTTTCACTCTACTTGTGTTATCTATTTTAGTTGACCTCCTGACATGGCTAAGCAATGTACGTGCTGGGGGTTTGTAGCTGCCGGTGCACC
Source organism: Calotriton arnoldi (assembly GCA_963921515.1). Classification (NCBI taxonomy): domain Eukaryota; kingdom Metazoa; phylum Chordata; class Amphibia; order Caudata; family Salamandridae; genus Calotriton; species Calotriton arnoldi. The sequence goes on from CAWUFW010008224.1 coordinate 866,188, forward strand.
TGGTCTTAGACGTTATCTGTTGACTGTTTACTGCTGCCATAAGCATTCCTGCTCCCCCTCCCTATTTGCTGACCAAGTGGTTATCCATCTGCCCTTGTTTGCTGATAGCTATTTCTAAACTTGTTCTTTCCATTTCTGTCCATATGCTTACATTGCAACAAAGCTGTATATAAGGACGATGGTTTGTGAGTTCAGTGTGCCTCCTCCTTCAACACTTGAGAGTGTTGTGTGGACGTGGTCCCACTCATGAGTGATTAATAAACTTGTTTTTTTACTCCAGCTCCAGTGCCGATCTCTCTTTTTGTTAGTCTTTGGACCCAAGGACGAGAGGGTGACCCTGCACCAGTGTGCTCACTTTTCGGTACATTTCCACACAATGATGTAATAGATATTATGAAATCATTCAACAAAGGTCTTTATGCAGAAGAGTATACCATTGCCAAAGAAGAAATCACCTCAAACATGCAAAACATTCTACTGCTCAGTGTAGATGAGAAAGCCCCCTCAGGTTTTTCAGTTAAAGAAGTAATGAGACCAATAGTGACCCTAATAACCTTGATAATAAATCTCCTACCCAGGTAGCCTCAGTCAGATTTTACAAACTATGGCAACAACTTTAGCACCAAAACTAATATCTATCTTCCAGAAGTTCCATAACAGGGGTACAACAGTGACAACTATAGTAATCATACTCAAAGAAGGCAAAGACCATACATCCCTAGCAAACTACAGACCCAGTTACCTAGCAAACGTTGACTGTAAATTCTACGCCAAGACTTTGGATCATAGATCTATAAAATCATCCCACAACTCATACACCCAATGCAGTCAGGGGTTCTCGAAAGTAGACCCTTGGGAGTCAACACTAGATTATTATTATTTTTCTTATGATTCGTTTTTGATGATTGAACCAGTAAAACTTGTACACTACGTAAACAAACATTCCCATTGGTCAGGAGAGCATTAGTACCATGAACAGAGGGCACTGTCATAGAAATCTCCAACAATATATGTTGGATGCATCTGACAAACTCCCGATGGTGTCAACGCCACACCTCTTACTAATGCATTACTACAACTCAACACCATCCAATAATTATTATGTATTCCTTACAGGGCAGATCTATCTCTTAGAACTTTTCTGACCCTCCCCAACTTTTATATATTGTCTTCTCCGCCCCCACAACTCTAGATTATCTCTATCCAGTTTCCATTCTGGCCCAAGGTTTATTAAAGCAACGATGGCCTTGTATCAAAACTCAAAGCAGCACTTAGGGTCAATGGAAGCACTTTGGAATACTTAAAACTAAACAGAGTTTCTAGGAAAGGCTGCCCACTCTAACTGCAAATATTTATGCTACCACTTTGAACTTCTCCTTAGTGTTTTTGGAACAAGGCAAAATCAAAGGTATAAATATAGGAACACGTATGCAATGCTGCCACGTACGTAAAAGGCATAATCTTGTTCATTTTAGCTGTAGACCAATCTCTTCCGGCAATGCTACATTTGATTTAAGAGTACTCCACCGGTCTCCGGCCATTCACTAGATAAGCACAGCTCTGAAAGCATGCCACTGAATGTACACTGCAAATCTACAAAGGTGCATAACTCCATCCTGAAATAGCACAAAAACATTTTAAATTCTTAGACCCATCATTTACTAATTATGTACAAGGAACAAGCACCCTTACTGAAAAAATAAGACAATTACGTTCTTAAATGCTTCGCAAGACCACTCCACAGCGCCTTGGACCATAATTTCACTACAACAGCAAAGAAAGTGTGTGCTGTGAAGAAAACTGTGTACTGCACTGAAAAGACTCCATTTAGGACTGAATGGGCAGAGGAAGTCTCAGGTTAACCAGCAGCCAAGGCCGGTCAGTGTCCGCTAACCTGGTCAGGAGTTGAATTGAGATGACTTGGCAGTGCAGTAATGTTTATACTCATACTACTGCAGCTGCAGCTCTAGTGCAGATGCACACCGCTGGCTTCCAGTGCTCTTAATATGGTGGCTTCACATTCACAAGTGGCTGGCTTGAAGTGGAAGAGTGTCACAAAGGACATGAAGCAGCAAGGGCGCTAGACGCGTTAACCACTAGCCGCTGACAGGCCAGATAAGGCAGCAGCCTTACGGCCAGAGAGAGCGATGGTGCCGGGTCATTTAAAAAGAGAAGTGTGTGGGGAGCACTTTAGCAGGCAAAATTATATTTTGCTTGGTGACTCAAACATCCGCACCCTATTCCTGTCAGCACGAATTGGAACTGCTGACCACCTGTTATTTTTTACAAAAGGGAAAACTGCAGCATTAGGTGCTATTTAGATGAGTTATTAAAACTATGAAAATATCCCATGGGGAAGATCCCAAAATCACAAGACGCAACGGAGTCTAAACACCATAGAGGTTCCCACCACTGCCTGGCCTTAGTACTTACCAATGTACTGTGGGGTCCCGCACAGACTTTTAAAGGTCACGCCAACGTCAATTTTATGGGCCAGGCCAAAGTCAATGATCTTGATCTTGGGCTCCGGGACTTCTTTTTCCAGCAGCATCATGTTTTCTGGCTTCAAAGATAAGAGAAAGAAGCGTTGGCAAAATCTTTGGTTCTTGGTTTAATATGCAAAAGCATGAAAATACACCCTCGTACATGTGTGCGTTTGCGCATCTGTTAACAACGAAGAGCCATAGAGAGAGGCAGGAAGATCTAAATTAATCCCCCACTCGAAGCAGTAGGATACACTCAAGCAACCAATCGCATTAGGGTAGAGGGAAATCCTTCCATGTGAAGGGTAGGGCTGTGATTGACAGATTCTCAAGGCATGGGTGAAAGTTGCTGGTAAAATAAAGCCAATGATTGAAATTAACTGGCCGAAAACTACAGAATGTATATTGGGAACAATATATTTATGCATCCTTGCTGTCAACCAACTTAAAAATGAGCAGAAGTAGGGGAAAAGAACGGGTTATACATTTTCTTAACAAACACTCAAAGAAAGCATATATAATGTGATATGCTGATCAAATTTTGCTATAGCGGAAGAACATTGCACTATGAAGGTTAATACTTAAAAATAATTGCAGCGTCGCTCTTCCCGACCACAAGATGTCAGTCTAATACATGAGATATTTGGAAACATTCAGAACGGTCTGTAAAATAGTTACAGCCCCAAAGTATATTGAAATGTTAACAAAAATTAGGCAGGAATTAGGCTCTAGGAGAAGTTACACTTAATCACAATGAAAACCCCGAAACACAGGAAACTGATGAACAAGTAAAGGGTCAGGAGTCACAGAATCGAGACTTAAGAAGAGCACACCAGACGAACCCCACCCAGAAAGCAGAGCCAAAGCCGATATGTCAACAATGAGATCTAGCCGGTTGGAAAATATGCTTTCTTGTATTGTTATTTTTAATAAGAATTTGTATAGGGCACACTGGCAATTAGCATGTCCTCACAGTGTCCTGAATCAAGTGTATTTTCAGAATTATCCTCCAGTATATTGCCTAACTCCACTCCAGTGTAATTTACGAGTAACTCCTGGGTACATCTGTATATGGTACAGTGTTTCTGCAGTCCAGTGTATTAACCATATTAGCAGCACCGCCCGAATATTCAATTAAATGGCTACTAGGACGTAGAACCGCAAGTTCTAAACGCAGCTACTTGCCACACACACTTTTGCAAAGGAAATGCCACCTATACCAATCTACGAAACACTTAAGAAATTAGTAACAGCCTTCCCGTCTCAACCAATTAAAAACTCAACCTACACCATGATGCCCCAGACACCAGGATATACACAACCACCAAGATGAGGAATTTGCACCCCAAATTAATGACTGTAGACGTCTTAAGAAACATCACAGGATTGACGCTGCTTTTAAAAAACCCAAAGTTTGCAGAAAAGGAGGCAAAATACATCACCTTGTGAACGGTCAGAGAACTTATGTAAAACTGTTGCAATTCCTTTAAATCCACAGGAGTTTGGGCGACTCTCCTTAACACATTTGTCATGCTAATAAGTACTGTATTATATAATATTATCTTGTCCAAAGATAAGATACTGCACAAAGTGTGCTTCATTTGTGCAGGTGGTTGTGGTTGGTGTTGTCACTAATTTTTGGAAACCGCAACTTATTTTTCATCATCAAACTTTGACCCTGAGCAAGAGAGAGAAAACAAGGAAGCAGTAGGAGAAAAATAAAGAAATGGTGGCAATAGAGACAGAAGGGGTAAAAAAGAGCCTGCAACAATAAAAATAAGAGACAGAAAGTGTAGTGTACCAAGTGTGGTGTGGTTGAAGAAAGAACTGTGCTGTGGAATCAAAAGTAGGAACCTAACTCTGGCTTTCAGCAGTGCCAGTTGCAGACTCTATGGACTCATTCACGTATTCCTTTTTTCAAATTAAGCAGTAGCTAATGTTTTCTTTCAATGTCTTGAAGCACACAAATTACTCAGTGGAGCTCATTAAACAAATTTTACAACACAGCATTTACGCTGTCTGTTTCACCTTTATTGTCTCTGTTTTAACATCACCTTTACTGTATTTTAATCATATACAAGAGCACCAAGAGCCAGAAAATCATCCAAAAGAGATTCTAAAAAAAAAAAAAAAATGTACATACATTTCCCCTTTTGGGAGGAGCTAGCTCTCATTGCACCATGGGAGCAAGTCTGCCCAAAATACAGAGGGGAAACATACATTAGGATGGTAAGTGCTCCATTTAAAAAATAAATAAATAAATAAATAAGTGGCATGGCTCTTGTCAGGCGGCCACTGCAGAATGCACCACCCATTCCCCTAGCCAGAGCTGGCAATGACAGTACCAACACAACTACTTTCCATCACGCTCCTACAAGTGTGACAAATCACACTATTAGAGGCCTCCAAAGCTATAAGAATGGCCTGGGCAGCAGGTATTAGTCATTTTTATTGTATATTGATTTAAGAAACAACTGATAATGTGGTCATCTCTAAATTAGACAAACAACGTCACCATGCGGCAGACTGTAATAGTGCCAATGCTGACAATTAAGTGTCGGTGCCAAGCACCGGAAACAACAGGCTCATATTAAGCACTACAGAGAATACTTGTATTAATTAGGAGCACATGTAATGGTACAAGTTATCTGCATTGTTTGCTCACAGAACAATTAATGACCATGATCACTCATATTCACATAATCGTTCACCTTTGAGTCCTGTCAAAATTGATATGCCATACCCCATTACCCTGGCTTTAAGTTCCTAAGCTACTGCTAGCCACAAAAAAACAGGTGTGAGTATAACTATCTCAGTAGAACAAACAGTGTGTGGTGCAATAATGTATTTAAAGATAACAACTGTCATTGCTTTGGGTGGTATTTGATTCATTTTTTTGCTATCAGTGTCATATATAGGGACGGACCATGGTCAATTAGTTTGGCCCTCCCTAAAAATATGGATCGTCTAGGCCTACTGCCAGGCTACTTTCCCTCTGGATGGAAACTATATTTCAACTCTCTATTCACACCTACTTTGAGTAATTTAAAATTCTACAATGCATGTGATGTGATGTACATGACATGTGGAGTATCAGGTGAGAGAGACTACAGGACAGTCTAAATAGTGAACTACATCAATTTCCACACTTCTAGATACCCTCCCTTCAGAATATGTTTTATTTTACTATGGGGCTCACATATTCCTCCCCTTCTCCTCTTTCATTATATTGTGAAGCCTGCAACAAACCAACAATGTAAACGTTGAGTGCTGGTAGTAATAATTAAGACCTTTTTATTTTATCAAATTTATTTGCTTCCAGTTTTCCTCCCCCTTTTCCTGGAACGTTGATTAAAGACTAGTCTAAGTCTGTGGCTCCAAATCCCTGCTTTGTGTTAACTCTGCCAATGAAACAACTGTGCACGCACACACACACACACACACACGCCATGCACTGCTTATGACCTCACATTTTAAAACACACATGACGTGCTCTGTCACATCATTAATAACATTACTGATGACAACTGATCTGACTTCATTGACAATAAAAACGTGTGCATGGTGGGGAAGCAAGTTATAGTTACTTGAAATAACTATAACTTTTGAATTTCAGTCTTATTTTTTAGTTTAAAACGTTGTTTATACTTACATTTTCACCTAACTATAATGCCACTTTAACCTTTGGCGTTTTCAGTGACTTTCTGAGGCTTTTTGGGTTTCACTTTAACCTTTTTGTTATATATATATATATATATATATATATATATATATTCACTGAAAAAACCATAGGTTTCAGGGACGTTATAGTTACAAATTAGCATTTAAAAAACCTTTGAAATTCACTGAAAAAACCATAGGTTTTAGGGACAGTTATAGTTTGTTGGACATTGCACTCGTACAAAACCCGTGAAATTCCCCCGTTATAGTTAGTCCAGCTAACTATAACTCGCGCCCCACAATGCACTGCTGATGACGTCACATATTACATCACTCATGACATGGTCAGTGACATCACTGATGACATCACTGATGACATCATCCAGTGACTGTGTGTTTCTGTAAAGTTTAAATATTTTTAATATATATAGGAAAAGACGTATTGAAGAATGAGTGGGTGTGTAAGTGTCTGTATGGATGATTTAGTAGGTGCATGACTGACTGTATAAGTGAGTGATTTAACGTATCTTACTGAATGCATGGGTTAGTGACTAAACTGGGTGAATGTCTGTATCCGTCTGTCTGTTGCTGTGTAAGTGGCTGCATGTGTTTGTGAATAGCTACATGAGTGTCTATATGAGTTATTGAATGCTTGTGTGAGTATCTGTATGGGTGCCTGAGTGTTTGTGTGGGAGGGGTGTGTGCGACTCTGTGCATAGATGTGTGAGTGGGTGATTCACTGGGTGGATGGTTTCAAGAGTGCATCTGTGATAGACTGTATGGGTGGGTAAGTGTGTGTAAGAGTGTGTTAGTGAGTGAATGTATGTCCCAGTGGTACATGTGTGAGTAACTACATATGTGAAAGGCAGTATATATGTCTGTTGGAGTATATAAATAGCTATAAGCGAGAGTGAGTGATTGTGATAGTGGCTGTATGGATGAGTGTGTGCTTGTATCAGTGATTGTATAAGAGCGTAAGAATGTGCTAGTATTTGTATGAGTAAGTGAGCTGGTGTGTGTAGAACTGTATAGGTGAGTAAATGGTAGTGTGTTTAATTATTTGCATGACTGACTAGGTGTGTGAGTACCTCTATGGATGAGTGGCGGTGTTTGAGTGTCTATATAGGAGTATGAGTGCATATGATAGTCCTGTACTGAGTGACCATAAGTATGAGTGACTGTACGGGTGAGTGAGTGGATGTGTGTGTGTAGACCTAAGAATCAGTGAGTGGGTATGTAGTTATTGGTGTTGGAGTGTCTATGGTTTTGCGAATGTTAGTTTGTATTTTTGAGTGTGTGTATCAAAGGTTATATTAGGGTGAGAGGAGGTCTGCCACTCTATCACAAGGATGATGTCATCAGTGATGTTATCAGTGATGTCATTTGAGATGTCATCAGTGATGTCATCAGTGATGTCACTGACCATGTCATGAGTGATGTAATATGTGACGTCATCAGCAGTGCATTGCGGGGGCGCGAGTTATAGTTAGCTGGACTAACTATAACGGGGGAATTTCACGGGTTTTGTACGAGTGCAATGTCCAACTAACTATAACTGTCCCTAAAACCTATGGTTTTTTCAGTGAATTTCAAAGGTTTTTTAAATGCTAATTTGTAACTATAACGTCCCTGAAACCTATGGTTTTTTCAGTGAATTTCAAAGGTTTTTTAAATGCTAATTTGTAACTATAACGTCCCTGAAACCTACGGTTTTTCAGTGAATTTCAAAGGTTTTGTAAATGACAATTTTTAAATGTATTAATTGTTATATAAATGTTTTTCATACTGATTTACTACATTTTTAGAAACAATTTTTTTTTACATATTTTATTTTTTAAATTACATTGTAATTACATTATACATTACATTACAAAAAATACTTTCTCAGAATGAATTACTTTAGTTTAAATACTTTGCACATAGGCAATAGACTTTTAAGTACAGTAGTTACAGTTGTTGCAATGGGCAACACATTTTCAAACACAATGCAACATTCAGCTCAATGTGAATTTCTAGTTAAATGCAATTAGTTACTTTATGGATTACTTTTCTAACCACAGGACTGGATCCTAGATTCAGTCCTGGGACATCTCCTGTAAACAGTTGAGTAAAAGCGTTTTGGTTACAGTCGTGATTTTTAAGGAATATTATTGTACTTTAAAAGTTGACACTTAGAAACTTTTTCTCATAGAATCACCAATGTTATCCTATGGAAGGAAATTCACTTAGCAGGTAAAAACGGTTATCGTTACTTTTTCTTACTCAGTGTTGGATCCTGGATCCAGCACTGGTGCATCTCCTGTAAACAGTTGAAAGAATGCGTTTAAGTCATACAGGCGATTTTTTTGGAATATTTGTAGTTTGTGAAAATCGACACTTTGAAACTTTTCTGCTAAAAACCAGACAATGGATTCCTATGGAAGAAAATATAAGTTACTGGTAAGTACGGTTAAAATTACTTTTCAGGGTCAGTGCTGGGCTAAAAGATGCAGCACTGGGTTCTCTCCTGATAACAGGTGAGTAAATTGGAATTCGTACTTTGGTTGATTTTAGAGGAATATTATAAAGTTCCAAAACTCCACACTTAGAAGAATTTCCAAGTGAAACCAGTCAATGTTAGCCTATGGAAGGAAATTCAAGTTACTGGTAAGTACGGTTAAAATTACTTTTCAGGACCAGTACTGGGCTGAAAGATGCAGCACTGAGGTCTCTCCTGATAACAGGTGAGTAAATCAGAATTCGGATTTCGGCTGATTTTAGAGGAATATTTGTATGTTTCAAAAATCAACACTTAGAAACTTTTTCAGCAAAAAGCAGGCAATGATATCCTATGGAAGGAAATTCAAGTTACTGGTAAGTACGGTTAAAATTACTTTTGAGGATCAGTACTGGGCTGAAAGATGCAGCACTGAGGTCTCTCCTGATAACAGGTGAGTAAATCGGAATTCGTATTTCGGCTGATTTTAGAGGATTATTTTAAAGTTCCAAAACTCCACACTTAGAAGAATTTCCAAGTGAAACCAGTCAATGTTAGCCTATGAAGGAAATTCAAGTTACCGGTAAGTACGGTTAAAATTACTTTTCAGGACCAGTACTGGGCTGAAAGATGCAGCACTGAGGTCTCTCCTGATAACAGCTGAGTAAATCAGAATTCGGATTTCGGCTGATTTTAGAGGAATATTTGTATGTTTCAAAAATCAACACTTAGAAACTTTTTCAGCAAAAAGCAGGCAATGATATCCTATGGAAGGAAATTCAAGTTACTAGTAAGTACGGTTAAAATTACTTTTCAGGATTAGTACTGGGCTGAAAGATGCAGCACTGAGGTCTCTCCTGATAACAGGCGAGTAAATCGGAATTCGTATTTCGGATGATTTTAGAAGAATATTTGCACAATGGTGAAGGGAGGGGGCGGGGCCTGAGGTGACATCTGTGCAAACGCGCCCCGTGGCGCGTTTTAAGTTGGGGGATTAAGTCCCCTTGAATCCTGAGGGTCCCTAGGGGCCAACTAGCCCACCAGGAACCTCCAATATGCGCCAGAGGGCTGCGTTGCAGAGACGTGTAGAGAGGCCACACCCTTTTTACACCTCTCTGCAACGCAGCTCTGTGGCGCTTTCTGGATGTACCTGTTGGGCTAGTTGGCCCCCAGGAACCCTCAGGATTGAAGGGGATTTAATCCCCAACTTAAAACGCGCCACGGGCGCGTTTACACAGATGTCACCTGAAGCCCCGCCCCCTCCCTTCACCACTGTGCAAACGCGCCCCGTGGCGCGTTTTAAGTTGGGGGATTAACTCCCCTTGAATCCTGAGGGTCCCTGGGGGCCAACTAGCCCAACAGGTATATCCAAAAAGCGCCACAGAGCTGCGTTGCAGAGAGGTGTAAAAGGGGCGTGGCCTCTGTACACCTCTCTGCAACGCAGCTCCTGGCGCATACTGGAGGTTCCTGGTGGGCTAGTTGGCCTCAGGGACCCCAGTATTCAAGGGGAATTCGTTCCCCCTCTGCAAACGCGCCAGGGGCGCGTTTGCAGAGTGGTGAAGGAAGGGGCGGGGCCTGCGGGCCCGATCGTTTTTTTTGTTTTTTTGTCCCCTGAAGGGAGGCTGTGTGGCCCCCCTTACTTTTTCCTGTTTTTGGGCCCTGGGGACCCCATCCCCCAGGGCCTTACCCCTTTTTTTTAATTAAAAATTTTTTTTTAAAACGGGAAGGGGGCCGCGTGGCCCCCCTTCCCTGGGCCTGTATTGGCCCCGGGGACCCCATCCCCCGGGGCATGGCCTCTATTTTTATTTTTATTCTTTGGAGGGGGGCTGCGTGGCCCCCCTCCTCTGGCCATTTAAGGCCCCGGGGACCCCATCCCCCGGGGCCGGCCATACCCTTTTTTTTAAATTTTTTTAAACTTTGGGGAGGGGGGCCGCGTGGCCCCCCTCCCGGGCCACTACTTGCCCCGGGGACCCCATCCCCCGGGGCTGGCCCTCTCCGTTGGGGACTGTGGGGGGGTCCCCAAGCCCCCCACAGTCCCGCCGGCTCCCCGCGTCCCTTGGGAGCCGGCATTGCTTTTACACATGGGGAGCTGCTAAGATGCAGCTCCCCATGTGGAAAAGCAATCGGCTTTGGATATTGGAAGAGAGAGCAGGTTTCCCTGCTCTCTCTTCCAATATCCAAAGCAGTTTGCTATGGCAGGACGGGAGCCGCGAGGCTCCCGTCCTGCCATAGCAAACTACAGTGTCCCGGGGGTAGGCACCCCGGGACACTGCAGGAGCCGGCCCTGGGGGGTGGCGGTCCCCAGGGCCATCAAGGGCTCCAGGAGGGGGGCCGCGCGGCCCCCCTCCCTTAAATTGCACAGCCCCGGGGAGGTGGTGGTCCCCGGGGCTCTGGGGGTCCGTAACGGACCCCCATATTTAAATGTTTAGTGCCCCGGGGAGGTGGCGGTCCCCGGGGCGTGTGGGGGGGCTGGAGCCCCCCCACACAGGTTTTTCAATTTTTTAAAAAAAAGCCCCGGGGAGGTGGTGGTCCCCGGGGCTGCGGGAGGGCTCAGAGCCCTCCCGCACCATTTAAAAAAAAAAGCCCCGGGGGGGTGGCGGTCCCCGGGGCTTGGGGGGCCCTTTGAGGCCCCCCACACATAAAATTAAACCCCCCACCATGCCCCCGGGACTTGGGCCACCCGGGGGCAAAATACAATCGAAGCGCGGGAGACCGCGCTTCGATTTTTTTTTTTCGGCAGGATTCGCGCACCCTGAGCGCATCCTGCCGATTTTTTAAAAAAAATTTTTTTATTTTTTTTGCCCAGGGGGTCCTTGTGGGACCCCCTGAGCAAACCTAGGGGGTCAGGGTGTTTCTACCCTGCCCCCTTTGTGCGCTTTGCGCACTTGTTTCTGTCCCTCGGTTCTACCGAGGGACAAAATGGCTGCCAACATTTCCTGAATCGGAATGTTGACAGCCAGCTGACAGCCAATTAACATGCAGCTCGTGATCGGGAGGGTACGCGGACCCTACTCGGCCATAGATATCACTATCTTTTTACTTTTGATTTTCTCAGCAACTACTGAACGGATTTACACCATTTAACAAAAAGGGTTCTTTCTGAACCAAGAACTACCTCTTTGCCAAATTTGGTGTAATTCCGTTCAGCAGTTCGGGCTGTAGCCGTGTCTAAAGTTTCCTATGGAAAATTGCATGGGGAAAACGCGTTTTGGGACCCCCCTTTTTTCTCGGCCCCCGCTTGACGAATCCCCCCGAGACTTTCAGGGTAGGAGCGGACCGGAGCGGGCCACAAAGTTTGAAAATTTTGCGAAGATACGTCAACCGGCAAGAGAGTTATTTCAAATAGAATGTCGCGGATTTCCTATGGATAATAGGTTGTAACTATAACTATCTACTGGCGACCGCCAGTAGAATATATGTAGAATGAATATATATATATATATATATATATATATATATATATATATATATATATATATATATATCCAAGAAAGAAGTGACTCAAACAGATTCACCAAAGAACAAAAATATATTTCAACTACAACGTTTCAGCTTCCGCCTTCCTCAGGTAGTACAAGATGGTTTGCTCAGTGGCTGCACAGATGACACAGCTGAATTTTCAAAAAGCATCATGAGTGAAGATTCTATTCAGCTGTGTCATCTGTGCAGCCACTGAGCAAACCATCTTGTACTACCTGAGGAAGTGGAAGCTGAAACGTTGTAGTTGAAATATATTTTTGTTCTTTGGTGAATCTGTTTGAGTCACTTCTTTCTTGGATATTTTATTTCTTTGTGACTCATTGTATCCTTTGGGATCCAGATTTTTGCCCTGGCTGGCTGTTGTTTTCTTGTGATCCTCCATCTTCAAGTATATATATATATATATATATATATATATATATATATATATATATATCGGACAAATTGCCCTTGTAGAGTCTAGGCAACTTCACATACTTGAGCATTACAGGGATCTGTATGCAGAAAATGTCAAATAGTGAAGATCATTGTAAATACATACACAGATGAAATCTACATATTTATAATGTATAATTCCAGAGTGATATGGATACAATGTATATAGTATGTTGTCTATGTCAATTCATGCAAATTGAGCACTAGCACTTTAAATAGGATACTCACAGTTTGAGCCGTGTCATGTGATCAAGGCCGTGGGACAGCCGAAACGCGTCATGGCGGACTAGCTTGGTGTTAATAAAAAATATTATGCACCGATTTGGGACTACGCTCGTTTTACTTTAGAGGAAACTTTAAGCGAGAACCAGCAATATTTCACGGAGAGGCTGCCTTCGTTTCGTAGACCCCCCCTCAGGAAGCAGGCTCCGGATCGGCAAGTCAACCTTCCGGGTTTCTCCTGCCTTGGCACTGCAGGCTCGCAGAGCTGCGTTGGCGGGGAACCCGGGGGCACTAGAAGGATTTCCCGTAACGGAACAGCCGGAGCCCCCGCGTGACATACAAACGAAGATTTTACCTGTTAGGCAGCATCTCGGGCGGTGAAGCACTAACCTCTTGGATTGCTCGGAGGAGTGTTAGCGGGAGCGGGAGCTTCCAACTGAAGGTGGACCGCCAACAGGTATGTGAGACTTGTTATGTGCAGGAGAGGAGGTGTGCACCATACAGGGAAACTCTACTGGCATTGGTTGATTTAGAGTATTCTCGTATTGGGACAGACTATATAAAATATAACCACCAAGCATGTCCGCCGACACGCTCAAAAGTAGAGAATCAGCGGCAGAGGAAATGTTCTCCGAGGACCCAGTAACAACACAGAGTGCAACTAAGGATGCAGATGGGGAAAACAATGGAAGAATTAAGGGACTAAAGGAGAATTATCGGACCCTTGAAAAGTTGATGTGGCAAGAACAATCGAAGTGGTGGGAGGCTCGATCGTTACAGAGGTACCTTGATGTGGGGAGAATTCCCAGGGGCCTCCGTATAATGATCGCCCCCAGTTATGAAACACCGAACCCACTGATGATGGCCGAGTGGGCGCAATGCAATCTTGAATCCTCCCGCAGGCTAGTAGTGATACTAGTCAAGTATGCGGAGATTGATAGAACTGATCTTCAAAACAAAATTGAATTATTGGAGCACGAGATTCAACAGCAAGGGGATCCTCAAAGTAGACAGAAATTACATGAGGAGATGACAAGTAGACTCAACAAAGAAGAAGACAAAATAAAAACGAGAAAAACATACAAATTTAGGCGTGATAGAGATGACTACGCCAATGGACAAGTATTTACTTTTGCGCGGAGATATGATTCACTTAGAACAGCTACAGCTAATCAACGATTACAGGGTGCAAAGACTAAGGAAAGAAATCAACACCAAATGGAATCTGTGTCAATGTCAGATTTAAGCTCTGCACCCGACAGTGAATCAGAAACCGAAACAGCAAGGAGGAGACAGGAACAGAGTGCTATAAGATTAACGTTGGGGGAAGAGCTGGACATTTTAAAAAGAAGTCGACAAGAAACACTGCGACCCCGAAACAAGGGACCTGTGGCAGCAGGGACACCAAGAGGAGAAGGGGGAGAAGACAAGCCCAGAGAAAAAGGAGAGAACAAGAAGAGGGGGCGAGGTCGAGGGAATCGCAGATAGAAGATGCTCATCAAGAAAGTATCACTACAACAGATCCCAATACCACTTTACATAACACTATTATAGATCTGGCTAATATTAATTTGACTAAAGCAGAGCAGCAATTATTGTCATTAGGTTTATCCTATTGCCCGGAATCTAACTTTGACTATACACAAACTAGGGCTGACAGATATAAATTTATTAGAAAATTAAAGCTTGCGAAATTCCATCTACTCAAAACAGCTAAGGATAAGTCAGACCACATTGAGACATCTAGTAGTGAGTCAGAATCCATAGGCCTTTTGGTCTCGGATTTAAGCTTATTACAGGACATGCATGAACTACAATTGGGACGAACAAATTCTGTTCTCGGTTCTGATACTGGAGCCTCGCAAGATGTCAATGGCCATGAACAAGAAACTCTACCAACAACAACTGCCAAACCCAGCACTCCCTTCAAAGTCAAGTCAAAATTTGTACCCATCATGCCTCGAGATTCTTTGGATATTTTTAGTGACCAATTGGTGGCCCAGATCAAAAGGTTGAATCATTCAATGAATAGATCCAAAACTAAATTAACCCATCAAGAAAGAAGTTACCAGTTACTGATAAACAAATTGAGTAAGGATAAAAAAGTGGTCATAAGAAACGCAGACAAGGGAGGAAATATAGTACTTTGGCCCTTGGACCAATATCTGGAAGAAGCTTACAATCAGTTAAATGATCAAGAATGTTATCGGAAAAGTTCCATGTTTAAATATAGACAAACTCAGGAACAATTTTTCTCTCAACTCCTTGCGTGGAAAAGTTTGGGTCTAATCAATTGGGACGAATATAAATTTTTAAAGAAAGAGTACCCGACCACACCGGTCATATATTTTGTCCCAAAAATACACAAAAATATAGATAGACCGCCTGGCAGACCCATCATAGCCGCATGCAATGGGCCATTAGAAAATATGTCTCGGTACATAGATTATTTCTTACAGGAGCACGTTGTGCATTTAAAATCGTATGTGCAAGACACCAGTGACTTCTTGAGAAAAGTTAAAGATATAGAATGGAATGTGAATTATTTACTCATAGCCCTAGATGTTTCGTCCCTTTATACGTGTATTAGAAATAGGGACGGAGTCAGGGCTGTGGAATATTTCCTCTCTAATAGACCCATACGATATGCACAACATAACAAAATGCTTTTAAATATGTTGCTATTCTGTTTGGAAAACAATCTTTTCACTTTTAATAATCAAATGTACCAACAAACACAAGGAGTTGCTATGGGGGCCAGCTTCTCCCCCAGTTATGCCTGTTTATTTATGGGATGGTGGGAGGAGTTGGTCCTCATGAGAAAACATGAACAAATATTCCTAACTCAGATCATAAGCTGGTTAAGATTCATAGACGATTTGTTTATTATATGGAATGGAACCCAACAAAGTGCTATGGATTTTATAGACCAATTGAATTTGAATGATGTTAATCTTAAATTTACATACTCTACGAGCAAAACAGAAGTTACATTTTTAGATGTGCAAATCAAAATAGTGAATAACTGTCTTACGACCACACTATTTAGGAAACCTACGGCAGGCAACACGTTATTACATGCATCTAGTGCACATCCTATTCACCTTATCAATAGCATCCCATATGGTGAAATGCTACGGATAAGACGCATATGTAGCGATGAGGATGATGCAGACACTATACAAGCACAATGTCGCAACCGCTTCTTAGCAAGGGGATATAAAACCAAGGTAATTGAAGCGGCTATAACTAAATCAAAGCAAAAGGCGAGGTTAGACCTGCTAAAATAAAATAATAAGTCTGATGATAAAAGTAATACAGTGGAACCGATCAGACTTATATTAGGTTTCTCTAAACAGGAAAAAAACTCCGAAATATCATTAGACGCAATTGGCCAATCGTGCGTGATGATCCTATTATAGGCAAATTACTACCTAATAATCCTTCCATTACTTTTAGAAAAACTACCAGTATGGGAAATGCATTGGTAAGAAGCAGCCCAGAAGATCAGGGTAGAACTACATGGTTGTCAGCAAGGAAAGGATTTTTTAGATGCACAACATGTAAAGCATGCCAGCAGGGTGTCAATACTAGCACTTACCGCACTGCATTTGATGATAAAACATGCAACATTACCCAACATCTTACATGTAAGACTGAATTTTCAGTATATGTGCTGGAATGTAGTTGCAAGCTAAAATATATAGGTAGCACAAAGCTGGCAGTGCATAAAAGAATTTTGCAGCACATGAGGGCCATCACTAATAACGATGCCAGTTATCCGGTCACCAGACATTTTAAGGAGTTTCATGACAGTGACCTCAAACATCTAAAATACTATGCTATAGAGTCGGTTCCGCCCCATAAGAGAGGTGCCGATCGGGAAGGCAAATTAAGACGCCTAGAAACAAGATACATTTTAGAATTCGACTCTAAGCATCCAGGAGGTCTAAATAATACAGAAGATTTGTACACCTATTTATAAATGTGAGATCCTATAAAAATTATATAAAAATTATAATATTTTATACAAAATTATATTGTAATTTTAGGAGTTTTTATCATCTTTTATGGGTATTTATATGATTTTATTATTGTATGGATTTCTATGAAATTTTGATGTAACTTTCCTATTATGCTTTAGGATTGACGCACTTTCTGCACTTTACAAATTCTGATGAGTTAACAATATGGTAAAGATCTGTGCCACACTTATACACCTATAGGTCTGGTAATTGTATATGAAGGTTCTGGCTAGAGGAAATACCTTTTAACATCTGTATTCATGAGATCTGATTTTGCACATATTTATATTTATTTATATTTATCTACAGTATTTTATGAACATATTTATTGTGAATATATATGAATTATTTTACATCTAATTTTATGTATTTTAGCAGTAGGAGGTTGAATCAGTATCTCAATCCAAATGTAGATGTTTAAGAATCTTACATACCTTATAATATCAGGTTTCTACAGCTGCTTGATCCCATTTAGTTATATTGCTTACATTGATTTCCCCTGGCCCTATTGAATCTGCATCCGTAAGCATATTTCATTAAGATAATATTCATAGCCCACAATTAATGGGAATATATGGATGTGCTTAAAGATTTATTTGATTACACTAATTTATGTATTTATACATTTTCAATGAACATTATATTGTCGTCCCAGAAAATACTATATAGGTTGTACGGCAATATATAGTACACAGCACATTTTTTCTTTCTCTTTTATTTTTGCACTTTTTCTATAGGGTTTCACGACACTTAATTATTATACATATGCACTTTATAAACCTTTTGCGGATAGTTGACAGATAGACTCCGCTGGTTTGGCAGTTTTAAAGCATTTAAGCATATATTAGGCGGACAAATTGCCCTTGTAGAGTCTAGGCAACTTCACATACTTGAGCATTACAGGGATCTGTATGCAGAAAATGTCAAATAGTGAAGATCATTGTAAATACATACACAGATGAAATCTACATATTTATAATGTATAATTCCAGAGTGATATGGATACAATGTATATAGTATGTTGTCTATGTCAATTCATGCAAATTGAGCACTAGCACTTTAAATAGGATACTCACAGTTTGAGCCGTGTCATGTGATCAAGGCCGTGGGACGGCCGAAACGCGTCATGGCGGACTAGCTTGGTGTTAATAAAAAATATTATGCACTGATTTGGGACTACGCTCGTTTTACTTTGGAGGAAACTTTAAGTGAGAACCAGCAATATATATATATATATATATATATATATATATATTCACTGAAAAAACCATAGGTTTTAGGGACAGTTATAGTTAGTTGGACATTGCACTCGTACAAAACCCGTGAAATTCCCCTGTTATAGTTAGTTCAGCTAACTATAACTCGCGCCCCCGCAATGCACTGCTGATGACGTCACATATTACATCACTCATGACATGGTCAGTGACATCACTGATGACATCACTGATGACATCTCAAATGACATCACTGATGACATCACTGATGACATCATCCAGTGACTGTGTTTCTGTAAAGTTTAAATATGTTTAATATATAGGGAAAGGCGTATTGAAGAATGAGTGGGTGTATAAGTGTCTGAATGGATGATTTAGTACGTGAGTGACTGACTCTACAAGTGAGTGATTAAACGTATCTTACTGAATGCATGGGTTAGTGACTAAACTGGGTGAATGTCTGTATCCGTCTGTCTGTTGCTGTGTAAGTGGATGCATGGATTTGCGAATAGCTACATGAGTGTCTATATGGGTTATTGATTGGTTCTCTGAGTATCTGTATGGCTGCCTGAGTGTTTGTGTGAGTGGGTTGTGTGTGACTCTATACATAGATGTGTGAGTGGGTGATTCACTGGGTGCATGATTTCAAGAGTGCATCTGTGATGGACTGCTTGGGTGGGTGAGTGTGTGTATGGGTGTGTTAGTGAGTGAATGTATATCTCAGTGGTACATGTGCGAGTAACTACATATGTAAAAGGCAGTATATATGTGTGTTGGAGTATTTAAATGGCTATAAGTGAGAGTGTGTTATTGTGAGAGTGGCTGTATGGATGCGTGTGTGCTTGTATCAGTTATTGTATAAGAGCGTAAGAATGTGCTAGTATTTGTATGAGTAAGTGAGCTGGTGTGTGTATAACTGTATAGGTGAGTAAATGGGTGTGTGATTAATTTTTTGCATGACTGACTAGGTGTGTGAGTACCTCTATGGATGAGTGGCGGTGTGTGAGTATTTATATAGGTGTATGAGTGCATATGATAGTCCTGTACTGAGTGACTGTAAGTATGAGTGACTGTACAGGTGAGTGAGTGGATGTGTGTGTAGAGCTAAGAATCAGTGAGTGGGTATGTAGTTTTTGGTGTTGGAGTGTCTATGGTTTTGAGAATGGCAGTCTGTAATTTAGAGTGGGTGTATCAAAAGTTATATTCGGGTGTGAGAAGATGCATGAAATTATCACATGGATGATGTCATCAGTGATGTCATTTGAGATGTCATCAGTGATGTCACTGACCATGTCATGAGTGATGTAATATGTGACGTCATCAGCAGTGCATTACGGGGCGCGAGTTATAGTTAGCTGAACTAACTATAACAGGGGAATTTCACGGGTTTTGTACGAGTGCAATGTCCAACTAACTATAACTGTCCCTAAAACCTATGGTTTTTTCAGTGAATTTCAAAGGTTTTTTAAATGCTAATTTCTAACTATAACGTGTCTGAAACCTATGGTTTTTTTAGTGAATTTCAAAGATTTTTTAAATGCTAATTTCTAACTATAACGTGCCTGAAACCTATGGTTTTTTCAGTGAATTTCAAAGGTTTTTTAAATGCTAATTTCTAACTATAACGTGCCTGAAACCTATGATTTTTTAAGTGAATTTCAAAGGTTTTTTAAATGCTAGTTTCTAACTATGCCAACAGAGGTAGGACATGTGAAGAAAGAAGAAAAATGCACAGAAAGAAGCAAAAGATGTGCAGAAAGAACCAACAGAGGAGCAGAAAGAGGCCTTGTTGCAAAATCATCCTCTGCCCACAACTTTTTCAGACGGGTACTGGTGGTAACTGACTCTGACTAACCAGAGCCAGTGCGCGCTTGCACAGTGGTGAAGGGAGGGGGGCCTGAGGTGACATGTGTGCAAACGCGCCGCGTGGCGCGTTTTAAGTTGCGGGATTAAGTCCCCTTGAATCCTGAGGGTCCCTGGGGTCCAACTAGCCCCCCAGGTACCTACAGTTAGGACCACAGAGCTGAGTTGCAGAGAGGCGTTCCGAGGCCACGCACCTTTTTTCACCTCTCTGCAACGCAACTCTGTTGTGCTTACTGAAGGTACCTGGTGGGCTAGTTGGCCCCCAGGATTCAAAGGGAATTATCTCCCCAACTTAAAACGCACCACAGGGCGTGTTTGCGCACATGTCACCTGAGGCCCCGCCCCTCCCTTCACCACTGTGCAAACGCGCCCCGTGGCGCGTTTTAAGTTGGGGGATTAGGTCACCTTGAATCCTGAGAGTCCTTGGGGCCCAACTAGCCCACCAGGTACTTCCAGTAAGCACCACAGGTCTGCGTTGCAACGCCTGTAACAAATTGTGCAGTTGTGTTTAGGTAGTGAAGAGGGTCGTGCTGGGGGTAGTGTTTTAGGGTTTAGGGTAGTACAGTGGTGTTTGGGTAGTGTAGGGGTCGTGCTGGGGTTAGTGTTTTAGGTTTTAGGGTTTAGGGTAGTGCAGTGGTGTTTGGGTAGTGTAGGGGATACTGCTGGGGGTAGTGTTTTAGGGTTTAGGGTAGTACAATGGTGTTTGGGTAGTGTAGGGGGTACTGCTGGGGGTAGTGTTTTAGGGTTTAGGTTAGTGCAGTGGTGTTTGGGTAGCGTAGGGGGTACTGCTGGGGGTAGTGTTTTATGGTTTAGGGTAGTGCAGTGGTGTTTGGGTAGTGTAGGGGTTCGTGCTGGGGGTAGTTTTTTAGGGTTTAGGGTAGTGCAGTGGTGTTTGTGTAGTGTAGGAGGTCGTGTTTTAGGGTTTAGGGTAGTGCAGTGGTCTTTGGGTAGTGTAGGGAGTCGTGCGGGGGTATTGTTTTAGAGTTTAGGGTAGTGCAGTGGTCTTTGGGTAGTGTAGGGAGTTGTGCGGGCGGTAGTGTTTTAGGGATTAGGGTAGTGCATTGGTATTTGGGTAGTGTAGGGGGTCATGCGGGGGTAGTGTTTTAGGGTTTAGGGCAGTGCAGTGGTGTTTAGGTAGTGTAGGGGGTCGTGCTGGGGGAGTGTTTTAGGGTTTAGGGCAATGCAGTGGTGTTCGGGTAGTGTAGGGGGTCGTGCTGGGGGAGTGTTTTAGGGTTTAGGGCAGTGCAGTCGTGTTCGGGTAGTGTAGGGGGTCTTGCTGGGGGAGTATTTTAGGGTTTAGCGTAGTGCAGTGGTGTTCGGGTAGTGTAGGGGTCATGCTGGGGGTAGTGTTCTAGGGTTTAGGGCAGTGCAGTGGTGTTCGGGCAGTGTAGGGGGTCGTGCTGGGGGTGGTGTTTTAGGGTTTAGGGCAGTGCAGTGGTGTTCGGGGAGTGTAGGGGGTCGTGCTGGGGGTGGTGTTTCAGGGTTTAGGGCAGTGCAGTGGTGTTCGGGCAGTGTAGGGGTCGTGCAGGGGTGGTGTTTCAGGGTTTAGGGCAGTGGTGTTCGGGCAGTGTAGGGGGTCATGCTGGGGGTGGTGTTTCAGGGTTTGGGGCAGTGCAGTGGTGTTCGAGCAGTAAAGGGGGTCATGCTGGGGGTGGTGTTTCAGGGTTTAGGGCAGTGCAGTGGTGTTCGGGCAGTGTAGGGGGCGGTGCAGGGGGTGGTGTTTCAGGGTTCAGGGCAGTGCAGTGGTGTTCGGGCAGTGTAGGGGGTGGTGTTTCCGGGTTTAGGGCAGTGCAGTGGTGTTCGGGCAGTGTAGGGGGTCGTGCAGGGGGTGGTGTTTCAGGGTTTAGGGCAGTGCAGTGGTGTTCGGGCAGTGTAGGGGCGGTGCAGGGGGTGGTGTTTCAGGGTTTAGGGCAGTACAGTGGTGTTCGGGCATTGTAGGGGGTGGTGCTGGGGCTGGTGTTTCAGGGTTTAGGGCAGTGCAGTGGTGTTAGGGCAGTGTAGGGGGTCGTGCTGGGGCTGGTGTTTCAGGGTTTAGGGTAGTGCAGTGGTGTTCGGGCAGTGTAGGGGGTCGTGCTGGGGCTGGTGTTTCAGGGTTTAGGGCAGTGCAGTGGTGTTCGGGCAGTGTAGGGGGTCATGCTGGGGCTGGTGTTTCAGGGTTTAGGGCAGTGCAGTGGTGTTCGGGCAGTGTAGGGGTCTTGCTGGGGCTGGTGTTTCAGAGTCTAGGGCAATGCAGTGGTGTTCGGGCAGTGTAGGGGGTCTTGCTGGGGCTGGTGTTTCAGGGTTTAGGGCAGTGCAGTTGTGTTCGGGCAGTGTAGGGGGTCGTGCTGGGGGTGGTGTTTCAGGGTTTAGGGCAGTGCAGTGGTGTTCGGGCAGTGTAGGGGGTCGTGTTGGGGCTAGTGTTTCAGGGTTTAGGGCAGAGCAATGGTGCTCAGGCAGTGTAGGGGGTTGTGCTGGGGGTGATGTTTCAGGGTTTAGGGCAGTGCAGTGATGTTAGGTCAGTGTAGGGGGTCGTGCTGGGGGTGGTGTTTCAGGGTTTAGGGCAGTGCAGTGGTGTTCCGGCAGTGTAGGGGGTCGTGCAGGGGGTGGTGTTTCAGGGTTTAGTGCAGTGGTGTTCGGGCAGTGTAGGGGGTCGTGCTGGGGTGGTGTTTCAGGGTTTAGGGCAGTGCAGTGGTGTTCGGGCAGTGTAGGGTGTCGTGCTGAGGGATGGTGTTTCAGGGTTTAGGGCAGTGCAGTAGTGTTTGGGCAGTGTAGGGGGTCGTGCAGGGGGTGGTGTTTCAGGGTTTAGGGCAGTGCAGTGGTGTTCGGCCAGTGTAGGTAGTCTTGCTGGGGGTGGTGTTTCAGGGTTTAGGGCAGTGCAGTAGTTTTCGGGCAGTGTAGGCGGTCGTGCTGGGGCTGGTGTTTCAGGGTTTAGGGCAGTGCAGTGGTTTTCGGGCAGTGTACGGGGTTGTGCTGGGGCTGGTTTTTCAGGGTTTAGGGCAGTGCAGTGGTGTGCGGGCAGTGTACGGGGTTGTGCTGGGGCTGGTGTTTCAGGGTTTAGGGCGGTGCAGTGGTGTCTGTGTAGTGTAGGGGGTCATGTTTTAGGGTAGTGCAGTGGTGTTTGGGTAGTGTAGGGGGTCGTGCTGGTGGTAGTGTTTTAGGATTTAGGTTAGTGCAGTGGTGTTTGGGTAGTGTAGGGGGTCGTGCTGGGGGTAGTGTTTTAGGGTTTAGGATAGTGCAGTGGTGCTTGTGTAGTGTAGGGGGTCGTGCTGGGGGTAGTGTTTTAGGGTTTAAGGTAGTGCAGTGGTGTTTTTGTAGTGTAGGGGGTCATGTTTTAAGATGCAATGCTCCAATACCTGACCAGTCTGCACTACATAAAACTGCAAAAAAACTAAAAATAAAAAGTGTTTTGCACACTTTTGTCATTGGGCTATATGTGGGCTACATCTGGGTAATATTTGTGCTACATTTGGGCTCTTTTTTCACTGGTGGCCATCTTGGAAGACTTCTTTGTTATGAAGTTTCCTAATTTCTTCATTTACTGCAGTCTCCTCAGTAGGAAATGCTTTCAGTTTTTTACTTTGATTCCATCAAGAAGGCATTCAGATGTGTCTCACATCTGCCATAAATTCAGAATGTTAGCACTCTAGTTGCTCATTAGATCACTGGAGTAAAGCTACTGCTCACCAGGGAGTTAACTGGTAGTCTGCTGCTGGTATTGAAAGTGATTGTTTCAGTCTGCATGTCAGAATTTTCTAATGAAATAGAAGAGGATTTGAGATCTCACTTAAAACATGCCCTACTTTTTCTTTCTGCAGCACTAACTATACTTTCTATTTCAAAAAGAACCCCTCATTTTGTTCCTTTTTAAATTAAATGTATTAAGTGTTACCGGTTTATTCCAATCAAGATGGCTTCAGGTGTGCCATACTTTTGTCATAAGTAAGGCTGTTAGCGCTCTAGTTGTTCTTTAGAACACTCTGGGAAGCTGCAGTAGAACACAAAGGCATCAACTGGCAGGCTGCTCCTTTTGAAATATAACAGGAAGATATTTGAGATCACACTTGAAATATGTCCTAATTTTTCTTTCTACAGCACTAACCATAATTTCTATGACAAAATGAACCCCATCATTTTGTTCCTTTTTAAATTAAATGTTTTAAGTGTTACCAGTTTATTCCAATCAAGATGGCTTCAGGTGTGCCATACTTTTGTCATAAGTAAGGCTGTTAGCACTCTAGTTGTTCTTTAGAACACTCTGGGAAGCTGCAGTAGAACACAAAGGCATCAACTGGCAGGCTGCTCCTGTTGAAATATAACAGGAAGATATTTGAGATCTCACTTAAAACATGTCCTAATTTTTCTTTCTACAGCACTAACCATAATTTCTATGACAAAATGAACCCCATCATTTTGTTCCTTTTTAAATTAAATTGTTTAAGTGTTACCAGTTTATTCCAATCAAGATGGCTTCAGGTGTGCCATACTTTTGTCATAAGTAAGGCTGTTAGCACTCTAGTTGTTCTTTAGAACACTATGGGAAGCTGCAGTAGAACACAAAGGCATCAACTGGCAGGCTGCTCCTGTTGAAATATAACAGGAAGATATTTGAGATCACACTTGAAACATGTCCTAATTTTTCTTTCTACAGCACTAACCATAATTTCTATGACAAAATGAACCCCATCATTTTGTTCCTTTTTAAATTAAATGTTTTAAGTGTTACCAGTTTATTCCAATCAAGATGGCTTCAGGTGTGCCATACTTTTGTCATAAGTAAGGCTGTTAGCACTCTAGTTGTTCTTTAGAACACTCTGGGAAGCTGCAGTAGAACACAAAGGCATCAACAGGCAGGCTGCTCCTGTTGAAATATAACAGGAAGATATTTGAGATCACACTTGAAACATGTCCTAATTTTTCTTTCTACAGCACTAACCATAATTTCTATGACAAAATGAACCCCATCATTTTGTTCCTTTTTAAATTAAATTGTTTAAGTGTTACCAGTTTATTCCAATCAAGATGGCTTCAGGTGTGCCATACTTTTGTCATAAGTAAGGCTGTTAGCACTCTAGTTGTTCTTTAGAACACTCTGGGAAGCTGCAGTAGAACACAAAGGAATCAACTGACAGTCTCTGCCCTTGTTGGATGTACATGTTTTACTGAGAATGTCAGACTTCATTCTCACATGAGTGAGAAAGATAATGTGAATTTACAGAAAATATGCTCTCATTTTAGCTTCTGGAGCACCTTCCAAACCTCCATGGGACAAGCATGAGAAAATAGTGTTCTCTCAAACATGATTCATGATATCCCAGCAGAAGGTTTTTCACATGGTAAAATCACCTTAGAATACACCACAATTCCTAAAATTAGTATGGTACCATCAACAAATAAATTCTAATGTAACTAAAGCCTGTTATCACCCTTTATAGTTCTCCTTTTGGTGACCCTCAAAATCTTCTATTCACTACAATGCATTTCAATGAGGTACTATCATTTATATTGGTCCCAAGATGGCTGCCAGCAATTCCAGGATGAAGTGCTGACAGCCAATCAGATCTCACGATGACATGTGTGGTTAGGCTCCGCCCAGATATATATGTGACTTTACTTTTGATTTTCTCAGGAACTACTGAACGGATTTACACCATTTAAGCAAAAGGCACGACACTGAACCAAGGGCTACCTCTTTGCCAAATTTGGTGTAATTCCGTTCAGCAGTTCGGGCTGTAGCTGCGACTAAAGGTTCCTATGGAAAAATGAATGGGGAAAACGCGTTTTGGGACCCCCTTTTTCTCGGCCCCCGCTTGACGTATCACCCCGAGACTTTCAGGATAGGAGCGGACCGGAGCACCCCAACAAGTTGGAAACTTTCGCGAAGATTCGTCAACCGGCGCCAACGTTATTTCAAATAGAATGTAGCGGATTTCCTATGGATAATAGGTTTTAACTATAACTATCTACTGGCGACCGCCAGTAGATAATATACACTCAGATTGGTGACTCCAGAGGCACTGCATATGAGTATATTCATTTATTTGTTCATGACTTCATAGCACCATATAAAAAGGGAAGCCAAAGCATTTCGGCAAATGCCTTAAACCAGGCCAACCCGCTTAAGTCACATATTGTGTTCTATATACTACTATGTATATATATATATATATATATATATATATATATATATATATATATATATATATATCCATATATATATCCTTCGCACTATCCCTCGTGCATTTGTCGCCGCCACCAAACCGAAAGTCGCGTCGCCCTGAAGGACCCCACGAGAGCGGGCCCGTACAAATCCACACACTCCTTCCAAAAGGATGACGACGCCTTGTGCAGTTTTAAGATTTTTATTCGGCCACCATCGAACGCGTTTCAACTGCACAGCAGTCTTGCTCAACGATGACGAGACTTGAACGCGGCCATTTTTTTAACTTTGAATTAAGTGAAAAACCGTGTCACATGCAGAACTACAATTAAACTGCTAGTGAAGACAGACTAGTAGTTTTTTTAGTTTTTCAATGCCAACTCACTACGTGGTATATACACCATCACGTTTGCAATTAATGTTTACAAATTGTGTCTTCCTTGTGACCTCTTTGTCACAATTCATTACAATTCATCAAATTCACACATTAAAACACCATCAGTGATGTACAATATTCCATTATTTGTATCAGTTAAAAATCAATATTCAATTCTGGTTTTTTAAATCTGGTTTTCTAAAACGCACTTCGCACTATTTTCTGCATATTTGCATAATTTAGCCCTATGGGCATGCAAATTTATATAACCAATCATTAATTCTAACATGCTGCTCAAATATTTTTCAACTATTTTTTGTTCAAATATTTTTCAAACATTTTCCAAACGAATTGCTAGTGAATTAAGTCCCAGTGGGCACATTTCATTACCACGTAAAAGAGAATACATATATATGTATAACTTTTCATATTCTTTCTTACATATCTTGTCTGTCTAATATCCAATCAATTAAAATCTACTTATTTTACAATTAAAACCGTCTCCTTTTGATCGTCTATACCGATCTTCAAGGCAAGATTTTTCTCTTTGTTTACTCTATCTACAAATGCGTGTACAGATCTTCTTCTACATTCAGACCTACTGGCTGCTTTGAAACCAGCTCAATAATATACCGGGACTCAAGATTCCTTAACTTTCTTTCTCTATTCCCGCCCCTACTATATGTGTTGCCACTGCATCTACCACAAAATATGTTAATCCTTTACTATCTTTGTTATGAAACTTTTCAAAATGGCGAGCGACCGGATATGTTCGATCGGCATTTTTTATAGCCCACAGATGTTGTAAAACCCTTTTATGGACCTCAAAGATTGTGCTGCCCACGTACCGCAGGCCACATGAGCACTGCAGCACATAGACAGCAAAATCTGTCTTACAAGTATACTTTCCTTTGATCTTTCTCATTACCGTCGACAAACCTGGTTTGTATTGCTCTGTATTTATACCATGCAAGCAGGCTTTACATTTCAAGCATTTTAGGAATCCTTGCCACCTGCTCAACCAGGTTGTTTTTGGTTGGATTTTTCTCAAATTATTCCTGACCAGTGCTTGCTTAAAAGATCTGGCCCTTCTAAAGGTTATCTGTGGTCTTCGTGGCACAGCCTTTCCCAGAACTGGATCATTCCTGATAATATGCCAGAGTTTGTTTAGGATGCATTTTAGTTTATCCTGATGTTTGCTAAACGCTGTTATTAGCCTGCACTGATTTTTTGCATCTCTCCTTGGTTTACTGTCTTTGTCAAACAGGATTTCTTCCCTTTTCCTCTTGGAACAGAAAGAGGCAGGAGGGGTGCAGAAAGAAGGAAGAGGAGTGCAGAAAGAAGCAACAGAGGTGCTGAAAGAGACGCGAAGGGTGCAGAAAGAGCAAGAGAAGTGCAGAAAGAAGCAACAGAGGTGCAGAAAAAGGCAAGAGAGGTGCAGAAAAAGGCAAGAGAGGTGCAGAAAAAGGCAAGAGGTGCAGAAAGAGGCAAGAGGTGCAGAAAGAGGCAAGAGGGATACAGAAATTTGCAAAAGAGGTGCAGAAAGAAGCAAGAGCAGTGAAGAAAGAACCAACAGAGGTGCAGAAAGAGGCATGATGGGTGCAGAAAGAGGTAGGAGAGGTGCACAAAGAGGCAAGTGAGGAGCAGAAAGAGGCAAGAGAGGTGCAAAAAGAAGAGAGTGAGGTACAGAAAGAGGCAAGAGAAGAGCAGAAAGTGGCAAGTGAGGTGCAGAAAGAGGCAAGAGGTACAGAAAGAGGTAAGAGAAGTGCAGAAAGAGGCAAGAGAAGTGCAGAAAGAGGCAAGAGAGTTACAGAAAGAGGCAAGGGAAGTGTGGAAACAGGCAAGAGAAATGCACAAAGAGGCAAGAGAGGTGCAGAAAGAAGCAAGAGAAGTGCAGAAAGAGGCAAGAGAAGTGCAGAAAGAGGCAAGAGAAGTGCAGAAAGAGGCAAGAGAAGTGCAGAAAGAGGCAAGAGAAGTGCAGAAAGAGGCAAGAGAAGTGCAGAAAGAGGCAAGTGAGGTGCAGAAAGAGGCAAGTGAGGTGCAGAAAGAGGCAAGAGAGGTGCATAAAGAGGCGAGAGAGGTGCAAAAAAAGGCAAGAGAGGTGCAGAAAGAGGCGAGAGAGGTGCAGAAAGAGGCGAGAGATCTGCAGAAAAAACCAACAGAGGTGCTGAAAGAGGCAAGTGAGGTGCAGAAAGGGGCAAGTGAAGTGCAGAAAGAGGAAGAAAGGTGCAGAAAGAAGCAAGAGAAATGCAGAAAGAGTCAAGAGAAATGCAGAAAGAGGCAAGAGAGGCACATAAAGAAGAGAGGTTTGTGCACCATTAGTACCAATTTAACACCCACATTTAGCAATAAGTAACACGTGACCATTCCAGCTTTGCAAAAGGCCTTCCACCACGCTGTAACACGTGACGCTGCATTTTTGGTAACATGTGAGCCGTTTGAGCTAGAAATAAGGCTTTTTTTGTTCAAATCTGCAGATTAGGCAGCAGATGATGGAATATTTGGCAAATGCGGAAAATGTTTAATTATGTTGAAATTGGTGCAGCCGAACAGTCACATAATTCCAGTGGCCCTGCTCATACCTCCGACTAGGTCCAGAAGTGCTCCTCAGTGGTTCCTTCTTTTTTTGTGTCTCATTGAGTTTATAGTTTAGCAACAAAGGTGCAGAAAGAAGCAAGAGAGGTGCAGAAACAAGAAAGAGAAGTGCAGAAAGAGGCAAGTGAGGTACAGAAAGAAGCAAGAGCAGTGCAGAAAGAACCAACAGAGGTGCAAAAAGAGGCAAGAGGGGTGCAGAAAGAGGTAGGAGAGGTGCCCAAGGAGGCAAGAGGTACAGAAAGAGGCAGGAGGGGTACAGAAAGAAGGAAGAGAAGTGCAGAAAGAGGCAAGAAAATTGCTGAAAGAAGCAACAGAGGTGTAGGAAGAAGCAAGAGAAGTGCAGAAAGAGGAAAGTGAGGTGCAGAAAGAAGCAAGAACAGTGCAGAAAGAACCAACAGAGGTGCAAGAAGAGGCAAGAGGGGTGCAGAAAAAGGTAGGAGAGGTGCACAAAGAGGCAAGAGAGGTACAGAAAGAGGCAGGAGGGGTGCAGAAAGAAGGAAGAGAAGTGCAGAAAGAAGCAACAGAGGTGCTGAAAGAGGCGCGAAGGGTGCAGAAAGAGCAAGAGAAGTGCAGAAAAAAGGCAAGAGAGGTGCAGAAAGAGGCAGGAAAGGTGCAGAAAGAGGGAACAGGGGTGCAGAAAGAGGCAAGAGGGATGCAGAAAGAGGCAAGAGGGATACAGAAAGAGGCAAGAGGGATACAGAAAGAGGCAAGAGGGATACAGAAATTTGCAAAAGAGGTGCAGAAAGAAGCAAGAGCAGTGCAGAAAGAACCAACAGAGGTGCAGAAAGAGGCATGATGGGTGCAGAAAGAGGTTGGAGAGGTGCACAAAGAGGCAAGAGGGGTACAGAAAGAGGCAAGAGGGGTGCAGAAAGAAGGAAGAGAAGTGAAGAAAGAAGCAACAGAGCTGCTGAAAGGACAAGAAGGGTGCAGAAAGAGGCAATAGAGGTGCAGAAAGAAGCAACAGAGTAGTAGAAAGAGGCAATAGAGGTGCAGAAAGAGGCAAGTGAGGAGCAGAAAGAGGCAAGAGAGGTGCAAAAAGAAGAGAGTGAGGTTCAGAAAGAGGCAAGAGAAGAGCAGAAAGTGGCAAGTGAGGTGCAGAAAGAGGCAAGAGGTACAGAAAGAGGTAAGATAAGTGCAGAAAGAGGCACTTGAGGTGCAGAAAGAGGCAAGAGAGGTACAGAAAGAGGCTTGAGAAGTGCAGAAAGAGGCAAGAGAAGTGCAGAAAGAGGCAAGAGAAGTGCAGAAGGAAGAGAGTGAGGTGCAGAAAGAGGCAAGTGAGGTGCAGAAAGAGGCAAGAGAGTTACAGAAAGAGGCAAGGGAAGTGTGGAAACAGGCAAGAGAAATGCACAAAGAGGCAAGAGAAGTGCAGAAAGAGGCAAGTGAGGTGCAGAAAGAGGCAAGAGAGGTGCAGAAAGAGGCAAGAGGTGCATAAAGAGGCGAGAGAGGTGCATAAAGAGGCGAGAGAGGTGCAAAAAAAGGCAAGAGAGGTGCAAAAAGAGGCAAGAGAGGTGCAAAAAGAGGCAAGAGATCTGCAGAAAAAACCAACAGAGGTGCTGAAAGAGGCAAGTGAGGTGCAGAAAGGGGCAAGTGAAGTGCAGAAAGAAGACAGTGAGGTGCAGAAAGAGGAAGAAAGGTGCAGAAAGAAGCAAGAGAAATGCAGAAAGAGGCAAGAGAGGTGCAGAAAGAGGCGAGAGAGGTGCAGAAAGAGGCGAGAGATTTGCAGAAAAAACCAACAGAGGTGCTGAAAGAGGCAAGTGAGGTGCAGAAAGGGGCAAGTGAAGTGCAGAAAGAGGAAGAAAGGTGCAGAAAGAAGCAAGAGAAATGCAGAAAGAGGCAAGAGAAATGCAGAAAGAGGCAAGAGAGGCACAGAAAGAAGAGGTTTGTGCACCATTAGTACCAATTTAACACCCACATTTAGCAATAAGTAACACGTGACCATTCCAGCTTTGCAAAAGGCCTTCCACCATGCTGTAACACGTGACGCTGCATTTTTGGTAATATGTGGGCCGTTTGAGCTAGAAACAAGGCTTTTTTTGTTCAAATCTGCAGATTAGGCAGCAGATGATGGAATATTTGGCAAATGCGGAAAATGTTTAATTATGTGGAAATTGGTGCAGCAGAACAGTCACATAATTCCAGTGGCCCTGCTCATACCTCCGACTAGGTCCAGAAGTGCTCCTCAGTGGTTCCTTCTTTTTTTGTCTCATTGAGTTTATAGTTTAGCTTCTATGGAAACGAGGAAGACTAAACCTGAGGTTACCACTCCACAACACAGACTACAATACCACCTAATTACTCTCCAAAACACATAATCCCACGCCACATAATTCCTATACACTAAATACCACATACTTTCTATTCACATAATATCACTGCACAACATACCACATAATTCCACTACACACAACGTACATCCACTCTACACCAAAAAACATTAGTTAAAATCTTTTACATTTACAACGCCAATAGCTCTAACTCTCGCAAATGCGAGACCTATTACATTACAAATGCTTTTTTAACTGGAAGTCGCATTTGCAGAGTGGTGCAGAAAGGGGGCTGGGCCTCCGACCAGCGCTCAGGAATTCTGCTGCGTAGGACTTACAGGAGGTACCAGGAGGGCTTCTTGGCCCCCAAAGTCCCTCAGGAGTAAAGTGGACTTCATCCCCCAACCAGTACTGTGCCAGGAGGCGCGTTTGCAGAGTGGTGGAGAAAGGGGGGGCGTGGCCTCCGAAGACCTCTTAGCAATCCCACTATGTGGGACTTAGTGGAGGTAATAGGAGAGGTAGTTGGCCCCCCAAGGACAACCTTGGGGCCAACTACCCCTCCTATTACCTCCAGTAAGTCCCACATAGTGGGATTGCTAAGTTGTCATAGCAGGCCATGCCTCCTTTCCCCACCACTCTGGAAACGCACTCCCTGGCACGCTCTTGGATGGGGATTAAAGTCCCCTTCGCTGCTGGTGGTCCTTAGGGGCCAACTAGCCTACCTGATACCTCCGGTATGCCCCAGATAGTGGGATTGCTGATAGGTGGACACAGGCCACGCCCCCTTTGTCCACCACTCTGGAAACGCGCCTCCTGGGGTGCTCTTGGTTGGGGGATGAAGTCCCCTAGCCTCCTGAGGGTGCCTGGGGGCCAACCAGCCCACCAGGTACCTCCAGTAAGCCCCACACAGCTGGATTGCTGAGAGTGGTCCGAGGCCACGCCCCCTTTTTACACCACTCTGCAAACGCGCCTCCTGGCGCACTGCTGCTCGGGGGATAATGTCCACTTGTTTCCTGAGGTCCTCAGGACACAAGAGGACCTCATCAACCCACCAGCTGTGTGCCAAAAGGCGCGTTTGCAGAGTGGTGTAAAAAGGGCGTGGCCTCGGACCACCTCTTGACGAATCACCTCGAAACTTTCAAGACAGTTGAGTGAACCATTAGTTTTGAAAATTTCGCAAAGATTCGTCAAACGGCGCCAAAGATATTGGCAAAAGAAAAAACGCTTTTTGAATAGAAACAAGGTCCCAACTATAAATACCTACTGGCGACCGCCAGTAGGAGATATATATATATATATCTATATCTCAAAACCTAGAGAAGAGATCCTGTTTAACAGGAAGAGTAGCCAGAAGCAAAAGAAATTTGGCCACCATTTCAGGCTCGTCACTATATACAATGCACAGGAGACGGCCATCAGAACCATTATGAATAAATATTGGCACCTCATCAGGAATGATCTTATCCTCAGGGAGGTAGCCCCCAGATGCCAGGTATCTTCAGGAGAGCAAGGTTGATGAGACAGGACCTAGTGGTTAGCAGCCCTGAGAGCAGAAAAGAGGTGAGAAATACCTGGTTGACTGTGAGAAAAGGATTCCAAAAGTGCGGGAAATGTAAGGTCTGTCAACATGGGAAAAACACAATACAATATGCTTCTCCCCTCACATCACGCATCAAGCACATTAAGGAACAGTAAAACTGCAAAACAGAACATGCTGTGTATATGTTGAAATGCCACTGCCAGTTGGTGTATATTGGTAGTACAAAACTACCAGTTCATAAAAGAATCCTTCAGCATTTGAGAGCGATTAAAAATCAAGACCAAGCCTACCCAGTAGCCAAGCATTTTGAAGAAGTTCATAAGGGGAATGCGGAGGGGCTCACATACTGTGTGATTGATGTGGTTCCCAAGAATATGCGAGGAGGGAACAGGGTGAAAAAGCTGAAACAACTGGAGTCAAGATATATTGAAGATTTGAATACCAAGGCTCTAGAGGGTCTCAACATCGAAGAGGACCTCTACACACATCTTTAGAAGTTTCAGCACATGAGCATTGAGGACTGCTAATAGAGTAGGACACACCCATTGGGCTGGGACAAACAAATAGGCTCTTGACAAAGAGTAAATAAAGGTGATTTTAACTGCAGTAGTAGATATAGTAATAGTAGTCGGTGGGTGAGGCTATTGCACGTAGCACTTTGCTTTTTGCAAAACAGTAAGAGAGCTCATAAAAGAGTACTAAATGAAAGGCAAGCAGTGAGTGTAAGTATGGCACATAATACTCTCTCGCATGGTACCATCGCCCACTGGGGCTGTATGAAGGAACATACTAAGCATTAATACAATAATCCACTGTGAAGGAGTAATCAACTTTCCAGAGCAGATGTTGTTAAAGTATTTTTAGGATATTGTTTAATGTATATGTTATATATTTGTATTTATACCCACGTGTGAATATCCTTTTAAACTAATGTAGTTTTATACAACAATATTTATTGGCTATAATATTCAGTGGCTAAAACATTCACCAAACATTTATTGGTTAATGCATTGTAATGTATATATATTCAGTTCCATATATATGTGGAGTTTATTCAGATGCTGATTTTTGGAATTAATTTATGTCAAGAGACAAGGTCACTATGGCCACACATGAGTCACGTGGTTTTGTTGGTGCCTTAAATATGAAAAAACAATGGCGTCTTGCCATCATTGAAAAAGTCTAGCAATAGCTGAAACACATTTGATGTTTGGTCGATATTAAAGGAACAAGAAGTACATATTCCACCTGAGTGTGTCATCGTTGTCCTTGGAGGCTTTCGAGAAGGAAGGGAAAAGATAGATATATAGATATATTGATAGAGATAGATCAGGAGTCTCCAAACTTTTCTTTAATAAGAGCTATTTATGATTAATAAAGATCATCCCGAGCTACTAACAAATATTATCTGTGTTGCAACAGTGACCACATTAGACAATAAAGCCTTGGTCGTCTCTCTGTGCAAAATTACCAGTTGTGAGGTCCATGGTGCATTAACTGTAATGTCAAAAAACGCTTCATCAGTTTGGCATGCCTCAACGTGGATAACACAACAGTCATAGTTGTAATGCTGTGGAATCACTATAATAATATGAGTGATAAGTCTACCCAGTGCAGCAGGACTTAACATTCAAATATCAGCATTAAATATATTTTGGAAATTAAACCACTGAAATCACTGAAAAACCAAAGGTTAATTTTAAAGTATGCTTAGGTGAAAAACCATTTTAAATTAACAAAACCACTGAAATTCAACAGTTATAGTTATGTCAAGAAAATAACTCACACCCTCAACATGCACAGTTTTGTCATCAATGAGGTCATTGCAAATGCTGTAGTGATATTATCAATGGTGTCATAACACATGTCGTAAGTGATGTAATATGTAGGGTAATTAGTAGTGAATGACAAGGGAGTGAGTTATAGTTACATTAGGGCATGAGTTTAAGTTACTTGAAATAACTATAACTATTGAATTTCAGTGGTTTTGTTACTTTTAGATGATTTTTACCTAATTATAACATCCCTTTAACCTTTGGTTTTTCAGTCACTTTCTAAGGTTTTTTTAAGGCATACCTAACTATAACGTTACTTTAACCTTTATTTTTTCAGTGAATTTGTAAGGTTCATCGTTTTTGATGTGGTGTCAGCCAATCAGATCTCTTCTTGAGATCTGTTGGCTCCACAAGTTCTCCATGGCATTGAAATTTACAATGTCTTTGAGACTTCATTTCTCAAAAACTGAACTGGTTTACACCAAATCACGAAGAGCACACTTTATCTGGACGAAGATTTAGCTTTCTGCCAAAGTTGGCGTAAATCCATTCAGCGGTTTCACGGTTCAATTTTCCTAAGGAAAAATGAATGGGGAAAACATGTTTTGGGACCTCTTTATCTCGCTCCCCGCTTGATGGATCACCCCGAAACTTACCAGGAAGAAGTTGAGGTGGATGTGATTTTTTAGTGGAAATTCTGTGAAGATTCGTCAAACTGAGCCAAAGTTATTACAAAAACAAAAAATGCTTTTCCAATGGAAACGCGGACCTAGCTATAACTACCCAGTGGCAACCGTCCGTGGGTAATATATAAATAAATATATATATATATATATATATATATACACACACACACACACACACACACACACACAACTACTGCAGGTGTGCTCAGCTTGAGATTGGCACCAGGTCTTTTCTGACTTTCAAGTCAAGCACCAATCAAATCCAGCACTTAAAATGGCAGCTAGATATCTTGTGAGTTGGCTACAATGTACTAGTCATGCGCCCTTTTCTGTGCTTTTTTTGTCAGGTGTGCCTCTTATTTATCATGCTTATGGGTATCCCTTACTAGCTGCCCTGGGGTCAGTCACCAAGGGGTTCGTTCGCCATTGCTTCGTACATTTTTTTCACAGCATGAAACTTGCAAGCTGGAGCCAATTCCAAGTTTCAAGATGATGGAAAAAAGCTTTCAGCGCTAAACCAGCCAATCACATTTTTTGCAAAATGTGATTGACAGAATCACGAGTCAAAACTTGCAAGGTAAAATGGCAGATATATATAAAGGCATTAACCTGTTAAAGTGGACTCAGGATTTTTTTTTTAATGCTTTTGACTCAAAAACTAATGAACACATTTATACCATAACAAAAAAAAGCAATTGCGAAACGAGTAAAGTTCTACTTCTATCCTAAGTTTGCCAGTCCCCCACAACATTGGAAAAAATGCTTGTGGGGCCCCTGCCCCTTCTAGGAGCACCACCAGGATAAAAAATATAATTAAAAACCCCTTGCAAGGCATTATGGGGCACTCCTTGCCTAGATGTAGTGAATATAAAATGAGTGGGTCCAGCTGTTCATTTATTATTATTTTTCTTTCTTTTTAATTCTTGTATGGAGTGTCCCAGTTCCACCCCAGACGCCCACAGGTTGGAACACTGTTGGGAGCCAAAGGGGGGTACATACACACACACATATATATATATATATATATATATATTCATTGAAAAAAACCATAGGTTTCAAGGACGTTATAGTTGGAATTTAGCATTTAAAAACCTTTGAAATTCACTGAAAAAACCATAGGTTTCAGGGACGTTATAGCTAGAAATTAGCATTTAAAAAACCACAGAAATTCACTGAAAAAACCATAGGTTTCAGGGACGTTATAGTTAGTTGGACATTTCACTCGTACAAAACCAGAGAAATTCGGCCGTTATAGTTAGTTGAGCTAACTATAACTCGCGCCCCCGCAATGCACTGCTGATGACGTCACATATTACATCACTCATGACATGGTCAGTGATATCACTCATGACATCACTGATGACATCATCCAGTGACTGAGTGTTTCTGAAAAGTTTAAGAATGGTATCTATATATACGCCAAGGTGTATTCGAAGAATGAGTGGGCGTAGGAGTGTCTGTATGGATGATTTTGTGGGTGCGTGTCTGACTGTATAAGTGAGTGATTAAACGTGTCTTAGTGAATGCATGGGTGAATGACTAATCTGTGTGAATGTCTGTATAAGTCTGTAAGTTGGTGTGTAAGTGGCTGCATGGGTTGGTGACTAGCTACATGAGTGTCTATATAGGTTATTGATTGGTTGTCTGAGTACCTGTATGGATGCTTGAGTGTTTGTGTGGGTGGGTGGGTTGGGTGTAACTCCCTGCATGGATGTGTGAGTGGGTGATTTAGTGGGTATATGGGTTCATGAGTGCGTCTGCGAGGGGCTGTATGGGTGAGTGAGTATGCATATGGCTGTGTCGGTGAGTGAATGGATGTCTCAGTGGTTTATGTGTGAGTAACTACATATGTGAAAGGCAGTATATGTGAGTATTTGAGTATATAACTAACTATATGTGAGAGTGAGTGATTGTGAGAGTGGCTGTATGCATGAGTGTGTGCTTGTGTCAGTGATTATATAAGAGAGTAAGTATGTGTTAGTCTCTGTATGAATAAGTGAGGTGGTGTGTGTATAACTGTATAGGTGAGTAAATGGGAGTGTAATTGATTCTTTGCATGACTGAGTAGGTGTGTGAGTAACTCTATGGGTGAGTGGTGGTGTGTGAGTGAGTGTCTGTATGGGTGTATGACTGCATATGATAGTGGCTGTATTGATGAGTGACTGCATGTATGAGTGACTGTATGGGTGAGTGAATAGATGTATGTTTAGATCTAGGAATTAGTGAGTGGGTATGTACTAACTGGTATTGGTGTGTCTATGGGTCCGAGAATGGCATTCTGTATTTTAGAGTGGGTGTATCAAAGGTTATATTAGGGTGGGAGGAGGTGCATCAGATGATTACATGGATGATGTCATCAGTGATGTCATTTGAGATGTCATCAGTGATGTCACTGACCATGTCATGAGTGATGTAATATGTGACATCATCAGCAGTGCATTGCAGGGGCGCGAGTTATAGTTAGCTCAACTAACTAGAACGGCCAAATTCTCTGGTTTTGTACGAGTGAAATGTCCAACTAACTAGAATGTCCCTGAAACCTATGGTTTTTTCAGTGAATTTCTATGGTTTTTTTAATGCTAAATTCAAACTATAACGTCCCTGAAACCTATGGTCTTTTCAGTGAATTTCAAAGGTTTTTTAAATGCTGATTTCTAACTATAACGTCCCTGAAACCTATGGTTTTTTCAGTGAATTTCAAAGGTTCTTTAAATGCTAATTTCTAACTATAACATCCCTGAAACCTATGGTTTTTTCAGTGAATTTCTAAGGTTTTTTTAAATGCTAATTTCTAACTATGCCTACAGAGTTAGGACATGTGCAGAAAGAGGAAGAAAGGCGCAGAAAGAAGCAAGAGAAACGCAGAAAGAGGCAACAGAAGTCCAGAAAGAGGAAGAAAGGTGCAGAAAGAAGCAAGAGATATGCAGAAAGAACCACCAGAGGTGCAGAAAGAGGCCTTGTTGCAAAGTCATCCTGTGCCCTGGGCACCCCCAACATTTTGCTGACCGGTACTAGTGGTAACTGACTCTGACTGACCCTGGGCTCTGCCTAACCAGGCCCGGAGCCAGTGCTATGCTGAAAGACACTTAGAATACAGTGAAAACACCTACATACAGTAGGGTACACTATGGGTTGGGGTACCCCTGTGATTGGCATTACCTCCCCTGTAAGGCCCTAGTACATAATAGGGCAGGAGGATTAAAGCTACCTCTAAGTCCCTAGCATATAATAGGGCATGGCAGTTTAGTGGCCAGCAGCCCTTTTCTGCACTTGCATGTGTGCACTGCTGAGCCTG
The DNA here is from genome assembly GCA_963921515.1 of Calotriton arnoldi. Classification (NCBI taxonomy): domain Eukaryota; kingdom Metazoa; phylum Chordata; class Amphibia; order Caudata; family Salamandridae; genus Calotriton; species Calotriton arnoldi. The sequence goes on from CAWUFW010008224.1 coordinate 904,713, forward strand.
AGGTCAGTTTAAAAGTAGCCCTGTGTGTGCAGAAAGAGGCAAGAGAGGTGCAGAAAGAGGCAAGAGAGGTGCAGAAAGAGGGAAGAAGGGTGCAGAAAGAAGCAAGAGAAGTACAGAAAGAAGCAACAGAAGTGCAGGAAGAGGGGTGCAGAAAGAGGCAAGAGAAGTGCAGAAAGAAGTAACAGAGGTGCAGAAAGAGGCAAGAGAAGTTCAGAAAGAGGCAGCAGAGGTGCAGAAACAGGCAGAAGAGGTGCATAAAAAGGGAACAGGGGTGCAGAAAGAGAGAAGAGGGGTGCCGAAAGAGGTGTTGCGGGGATTCTACACCTACACAGAACTATGCGCAGGAAAACAGGACCTCGGTGTATAGGGGTGTACCAACCTACCACCTTATTACCCAAAATCCCAAAACCGACTAGCTATAGTGTCTCATTCGTTCTCCTCCAAAATTACGAATCTACAAATGATTAGACAACCCAGAACACAACACTCCTGACTCTCTCAGGAATCGCCATAGAAAGACATACCCTTTCGCTCGCTCACTCGTACTTGTCCACAATAAGAATGGTAAAAGTCACTGTTATAGTTCAAAATGTTTATTTTAACTATCGTGCTCTATAGTGCAATATACGAGCCACTACCAGCAGCGAAATGCATAAACCTAGAACAATTAGCATTGTTACAATTCCATAGAATATAAAGAGGGATGTCATCATATACAGACAGTGGAAAAAGGACTATAAGGCCTAACCACCCTCCCCTTGATAAAGTGATGTTTATTATATAAAAGAAGATCTTTGGGCTTTGTCATCAGACCCCCTACCTTAGTGCCTAGATGGAAGCTTTACATCATAGGAACCGCATAGCTCTTCTCCCTGGAAAGGACCCTCTCCAAGTGTGTGTCAGAACAACATGCATCCCTGTAATATCAAAGTACGAGTTTCCAGTAGCGCAGCTGCGTTAGCATGTTTTGTCTAGATGCTAGGGACTGACCAGAACAGAATAACAAGGGGCATTGTTTATCGACCTTGCACATCGTGTTCAGACTAAACTCCAAGAACAGGCAGAGAACACAGAAAGCAGACAGTTCTCATGTGAAAGGCACAAACGGAGTCTTGCAAAACAAAGCCATGTAGTAACGTGTGCAAAAGCAGCATCATGGCAGCAGTGCTCATGCCAACTTAGCAATGTCGACAATGACCCTAACGGCCATATACCACCCTCCCTTGGTAAGGTCATAGTATATAGACAAAGGACCAAAACAGATTTCAAGGGTAAGCAGAGTTCAACAACGTATGAAAAAAACCAATTTGGAAAAAGATTTAAAAAAAAAATATATATATATATATATATATATATATATATATATATATATATATATAATTATTTTGTGGATAAATGGACAGGACTAACATGGAGGTGGTTTCTCCATGAAAGCACGTGACCCTGTCAATGCAATGCGTTCCAAAAGGTCATCCCTACCGTTAGCAGCAAAGAGGGATGCCATCCAATCAAGTAGGCCGAAGGAACAAACGTGCTCCTCGTAATCCGATGCCTCCAAGAGCATATCCGGGCAACTTGCGTGATATTCAATAAAGCTCAGTTGCAATAGGTTCTGCGCAGCCGCACAGATATCCCATTCTGCTAATACTCCAAGTGCAGCCGCATGCGCCATACGTCCATTCCTAGAACAGGCCTGGTCCTGGGCCACTAAGGGACCCATTAACTGGTCATAATCCGGGTCCGAACATGACGTATTGGAGAGGCATAAATCCAAAGCCCAGTAGAAGTGGCACTGTTGACAGTAGAACACAGGTTGTACGCAAGTAAAGTAGGCAAAGCGAAAAGTTAGTCCATAACTCACGCTAAGCGTCGCTAATGGCTAGCACCAAAAAGTTGTTGCATTCGGTCACGGTACAGTTGCAATTGGCCTGGCCTGTGCAGTACCACAAGATGAGCAGCCATTGCGTAGCAGGAACAGAAGCAGCAGGATTCCACCAGCTAGCGCCAGTATTAATGGGAATCCTCCGAAGACGCTGGAAAAAATAGAATGAATAAAGGCCGGTATTACTCTAAATATCATCTGAAAAGAAGTCACAAGGCCGTATCCCACCACTTTAAAAAAATGAGCAAGGCCTTCGGTGTCAGACGCATTAAATATTTGATGCATCAGCTCCCCAAAATGTAGTGGGAGATTCGTGTTCAGAAGTGACTGAATCTCGCTCGAAGTTCTAGCCACCTGTAATTCAAAGGTCTCTCGAGCTGAAGTGAGAGCCACTTCTTGTTGAAATAATAGCGCTTTGAGCCAGCTTAATTTGTTGAAATCTGTTTTCAAAGCCGGAATGGAAGGCCAAATGGAAATATCTACTTTCTCATGCGGGGGTGGAAAAAGCACATTGCTACAACAAGTAACACGTTGTGAAACTGTTACTATATGCGGGATTCCTGCCTGTAAACCACAGCAGTCGTGGTTATTCAAAATAAGATAACTGCCGTTAGTAAGCAATGTAAAAGCAGGAATTATTGCTGGGACGGGACTCCCTTTCAAAAAGCAAGCAAGATTAGGTGTGGAAACATTACAAGCGCCAGTCAATTTAACGTGTTTGCAAACTAGGGAGTGTCCCACTGTGGAATCGCAGTCCTCCCCTGTTAGGAAAACATCCTTATCCTCCCGATGACATCTGTAAGTGAAAGGTAGGGACCATAACTCATGGAGAAATGTACTACCCAGGGGTTCAAAGCGGCCAATCGGGAAATGTTTCATGCAAGATTTAAATTGAAACAGCGAGAAAGGGAGAGAGATAACCCCGTGAATTAACCATACAGCCGAATCTGTCTCCGCCACAGAGAACGGCAAGTGTTCTAATTGTTCAATGTGTAATAATGTGTATGTAGCATCTTTCATGGACATAAACCATTGTTTATCAGTTAAATTAAATGGCAAAAACAAAGCAGAAGCATTCAAATAATCCCAAGGTACTTTACCCATTTTAGGAGTCTGTAACGTCCATGCAAACTGCATTACTGATCATAATTGATTCTGACCATGATATAACACAGATACATCAGTCTGAACAATATCAATAACAGATGAAACAATATTATCCAAGGTATAAATGTGTGAAGACAGTGTGTTAATGCTATTGTCGACCACTGCAAGGATTTTTTCCAAATTTGCTTTGTCAATTTGTCGCAGACGAAGCGCTGCTTCAATCTGCGATAGTTTCCATATTTCATTGTACGCAACATAGAAAAATCTTTTTGTTCTCGGGGTCCTAGGACCTTGAAGAAAATCAGCCAAATTGATGTCACTCGACAAGTGAGACAAGTGTTGTTTAACTGAGGACAACGTAGAGTGTTCCAACCATTGTTGGCACAATTTACCCACCGAATATGTTGTGACAAAGTGAGTGCGAAAAACGTGGATCCGGTCTAGCCTGTGTAAAACCTGGCGTTATATTATAAAAACGCAGTTGGCATGAATTCGAACTGGTTTGCCACAGCAACCAACCATTAGGGTCAACATCAGAAACATTGACAGTGCCATTCCGAAAGAGAGTTTGCAAAACATCGATTGACTAATTTGTGTGTGTGCGCCAATTATCATACTCAGCCAAAGATGGAATGGACGGATTATTTAAATTTTTTGCAGTTGCCAGGCCAAAGCAAGTAGTTTGATATACCGTATCATTTAAAAATAACATTTGTGCTAGTATTAGGCAGGAACGATGTAAAGCCTCAGTTCCCTGAACCTGCCAAGCCTTAGTGCTCCATATTGTTTTTAAATCAATGGTAGCACTCCAGTGATCATAACCCTGTGTGGCCAATTCAGATCGAAAGGAATTGGAATAGATTAATTTAGTGTGGGTGAGAATAAATTTAGATTGGGACGAAAATTGTAATTTAAAGAAATAGGATTCAGGATTGGACATGTCATAATCCTTGAAATAGGTGAACTTATCCCTAAGTGTTCTAGGACTTCCCTGTAAAGGAGTTGGACAATGTTCCCATTGTGTGTAATTAAAAACAGGTCTTAATGTGTTTGTCTTGTGTAAGAAGTGATGGCCATAGTGTTGATAACAGAATAAATCAGCATAATTGGCAGAATTCAAGTACAAATCTTCAGCATCAAAAGCAGCATAATACTTTAAATCTGAAAACAATGACTGTACTGCTTGTACATCCCAATCATCGGAATGTATATCCAGTGTCACCACGTCTCCTAAAAAAACGCGAAACACTTATGGTATGTTGAGGACTTCTGTCGGACCATGGATTTCGAATGCTACTTTATCCCAAACGATGCCATCTGCAACTGGGAAAGCTGAAATGTTCACGAGGGCTTGATCACGTTTCATTATATGGGACAATGTAGGAGAGGCCAGAATTCCATTGACCAATTTTACAGCAGAGCGTTCTGGCAGGTAATGACCATTGATGAGTAAGAAAAATACAGTCACAAATCCTATTGACATGAAGCACAAGTTACTAACTTGTGTAACGATATATCTGTAAGAGACAGTAGTTAGTGACAGATTCCTTACCTTAGAATATCCCCAGGCGTCAGGCTGGATCCGGAAAGTTTTTTGCGTAGCAGTACCCTTGCGCGTCGGTAGGCGGCGTCGTGCGGCTCCGCGTCCGTCGTCGGCGTCGTGATCGCCGGGATGACGTCGCGGGCAGTACTTAGGCGCCGCCCCTGCACGCTGACGTCAGTTCTGTACACGACTTTCCGCGCCAGGAACGCAGAGCCATGCAAGAAGCTGACACAGGTGTCTGAAAAATACTAGGGCCCTGAAAGGGATGTCCTTAACCCTAGAAATCAGTTCGCACAACGGGGAGGATGGGTGGGGCGGTAAGGAATCTGTCACCAACTACTGTCTCTTACAGATATATCGTTACACAAGTTAGTAACTTGTGCATCTGAAAGAGACACGTTAGTGACAGATTCCTTACCTTAGAATAGATACCCCAGCAATACCAACCCCGGTGGTGGGTCTGCGAACAAAGATCAGACAAGGAAGTCCTGGAGGACAGAACGGCCAAAGAAGCCGTCCCTCCGGACCTGACTGTCAAGGCAGTAATGCTTTGTAAACGTGTGCAGCGAGGCCCACGTAGCTGCCTGACAGATAACCGGCAAGGCCGTGGTAGCAGCCGTTGCCCTGGTGGAATGGGCACGCAGCCCAACAGGAGGCTCCTTCTTAGCCAAAGAATAGCAGGTCTTGATGCACAAGGTAACCCAGCGGGAGATGGTCCTCTTGTGCACCGCCCGACCTTTTTTGGCGCCCACGTAGCCAACAAAGAGCTGGTCATCCACCCGGAAGTGTTTTGTGCGGTCGATATAGAAGGAGAGCGCACGTTTTGGGTCCAGACGGTGGAGCCTCTCTTCCTCTCTGGAAGGATGCGGAGGCGGAAAGAAGGTGGGCAAAGTGATGGTCTGCCCAATGTGGAAAGCAGTAACCACCTTTGGCAAGAAGGACGGACGCGTCCGAAGAACAACCTTGTCTGGATGAACAGACAGAAAGGGAGGTTTGCAAGATAGAGCCTGGAGCTCACTCACCCGCCGAGCGGAGGTGATGGCCACCAGAAAGGCTGTCTTCAGAGTCAGAAGACGAAGAGGACAGTTATGTAGAGGCTCAAAGGGAGCGCACATAAGAAAGGTAAGAACCAAGTTCAAGTCCCACTGAGGCATCACAAACGGAACAGGAGGGAAGAGGTGTGTAATGCTTTTTAGAAACCTGTTAACAACAGGGGACTTGAAAAGGGAGGGCTGATCAGGGAGCCTGAGGAAGGCCGAGATAGCACAAAGATAACCCTTGATGGTACCCAGGGCAGAACCCTGTTGGGCCAGAGAGAGAAGGAACAGAAGGACCTCAGAAAGAGGGGCAGAAAGGGGATTCACAGCCTTTGCTGTGCACCATGCCACAAATTTGTTCCACCTGCAGGCGTATACCACCTTAGTGGAGGGACGCCTGGCTGCCAGAATCACATCACAAACTTCGGGAGGCAAGTCGAAAGGAATCAACTGCCGCCGCTCAATCTCCACGCAAGCAGGTGTAGACTGGACAGGTTCGGGTGGAGGACCGTCCCCTGCTGCTGCGACAGAAGATCCTCCCGAAGAGGCAGACGGATCGGGGGATCTACGCTCATATTGAGTAGCTCGGGATACCAAACTCTTCGAGCCCAGTCCGGAGCCACAAGAATGACTTGGGCCCGGTCGTGCCGAATCTTCTTCAACACTCTGGGTAGAAGTGGTATAGGCGGAAAGGCGTACAACAGACCGCAACTCCACTCGTGACGAAAAGCGTCGCCGAGCGAGTGCCGCCTTGGAAATTCCAACGCGCAGAACTGATGACATTGCGCGTTCTCTTCGGTGGCGAATAGATCTAACCAAGGCTCTCCCCACTGTAGAAAGAGTCCTTGCGCCACTTCCGAGTGAAGACGCCATTCGTGATCCATCATGCACCTGCGGCTGAGTTCGTCCGCCCTGGCGTTCAGCGAACCTGCCAGGTGTTGAACCATCAGGAACATGCCCTGATGTTCCAGCCATGTCCAGAGGCGCAGAGCCTCCTGACAAAGGGTCCACGACCCCACCCCGCCTTGTTTGTTGCAGTACCACATGGCGGTGGTGTTGTCTGAACACCTGCACTACCTTCCCTTTGACAGAGGGAAGGAATGCCTTGAGTGCAAGTCGGATCGCCCGGAGCTCCAGAATGTTGATATGGAGCCGGGACTCCGCCGGAGACCAGAGGCCTCTGATCTCCGCCTCTCCCATGTGACCGCCCCATCCCAGAAGGGACGCGTCCGTCACAACTGTGTGCTCTGGCTGGGGAAGGGAGAGGGATCTGCCCATGACCCATTGCCGGTTCGAGAGCCACCACTGCAACTGTTTTGCAGTCCCCTCCGAGATCTGGACGTGATCGGACAGGTTGCCCTGGTGCTGCGCCCACTGGAACTTCAGGTCCCACTGCAGAGCCCGCATATGCCATCTGGCATGATTGACCAGCAGGATGCAGGAGGCCATGAGGCCCAGCAGCCTCAGGGTCATCCGTACCGAAACCCAGGATAAAGGCTGAAAGATCGGAATCATAGCCTGAATATCCCGGACTCGCCGTTCGGGAGGATAGGCCCGAAACTGCGTCGTGTCCAGAACTGCTCCGATGAAAAGGAGCTGTGGAGAAGGAACCAGATGCGACTTCGGCACATTGATGGAGAACCCCAGCGAGTGCAGGAGTTCGGCCGTAGTCTGGAGGTGGGAGACGACTGCCTGGGACGAGCCCGCCTTCAGCAGCCAGTCGTCGAGGTAGGGGAAGACTGAAACCCCTGCCCGGCGCAGATGAGCTGCGACCACCGCCAACACTTTCGTGAACACCCGAGGGGCACTGGTAAGGCCAAAGGGGAGCACGGTGAACTGAAAATGCTCGGGGCCTACCGTGAACCGAAGGTAACGCCGGTGGGCCGGCAGGACGGGGATGTGGAAATATGCGTCCTGCAAGTCCAACGCTACCAACCAGTCTCCAGGGTCGAGGGCAGTCAAGACCTGAGCTAGGGTGAGCATCTTGAACTTCTCCTTCCGGAGGAAGCGATTGACGTTCCGGAGGTCCAAGATAGGACGCATGTCCTCCTTGTCCTTTTGGGCACCAGGAAGTAGTGGGAGTAGCAACCACGCCCTACTTCTGGGGTCGGAACATGCTCGATGGCCCTCTTGGCCAAGAGGGCCGTGACTTCCTTCTGCAGAAGTACCAAGTGATCCCCTGACATGCGGTGGAATTGAGGTGGCATGGCTGGGGGGGAGACTCGAAGGGGAGGGAGTAGCCCCTTCGGACAATGTCCAAGACCCACCTGTCCGAGGTGATGGTACGCCAGTGGGGAAGGTGATGGCGGACCCTGCCCCCTACTGGCGTGCTGTGCACCTGAAAGGAGGGACTAGGAGGGTTTGGAGGCCGCGGACGGGTTGGAGGTGGTGGCCTGACCCGCACGCTGGTTGCCCGATCCGCCACGGCGGAATCCACGTCCTCGGCCACGCGAAGACGCCTGCTGCGCGGGCCGGTGGCTGGGCTGCTGACGTGAAGGGTCGCCCCTACCGTGGCCACGATAGGGGCGAAAAGCAGAAGTCAGCGGAGGGCGTGTAGCAGAAAGGCCCAGGGACTTTGCAGTAGCCCGTGAGTCCTTAAAGCGCTCCAACGCATGGTCTGCTTTGGACCCAAAAGACCGACTCCATCAAAGGGCATGTCCATGAGAGTATTCTGGACATCCCTGAAAAACCAGTGGTTCTCAGCCAGGCGTGGCGTCGTAGCGCCACCGTCGTTGCAATAGACCTGCCCAGCGAGTCGGCGGTATCAAGGCCACATCGAATTGTATATTTGGCCGCATCCCTTCCTTCCGCAATGGCGCGGGAAAGCAGTGTCTGGACCTCCTCAGAACACTGGGGCAAAACATCCGCCACCGAATCCCACAAGGAGTGGGTATATCGGCCCAAAAGGCAAGCGGTGTTGACGGACCGCAAGCCAGCACTGGAGGAAGAAAATCCTTCTTCCCAAATTGATCCAGGCGTTTGGATTCCCTATCCGGAGGGGCGGTAGGGAAGGCGGTTTGGGAAGCGGAGGCTTGGACAACCAAGCTCTCAGGGGTGGGGTGGACAGAGAGAAACAGGGGGTCGCCCGGAGCTGGGCGATGGCGTCGGGACACGTTCCTATCCACAGGAGCCCCTGTGTTGGGCTTGGACCAGGCGCCCAAAAGAACGTCAGTGAGGGCGTCGTTAAACGGCAGCACAGTCTCCGAAGAGGAGGCTGCCGGCTGAAGCACCTCTGTCAAGAGATTAACCTTGACCGCCACAGCAGGGAGTTGGAGATGTAAGGCTCCAGCTGCCCTACGCAACACCGTTGCAAAATTGGCTCCCTCCTCCGTAGCCACGGGAGGAGACAGCATGCCAGTGTCAGGGGAAGTATCTAGACCACTAGCATCCCCTAGACCCTCTGTCCAGTCCTCATCGTACTGACACTGTTGTGTCAGAGGGTCATCAGACCCCTCCCAGTCCTCCTGGTCCTCCTCAGGTTCAAAATAAGGGGGAGGAGGGACATTTGGGACCCAAGGTCTCATCGGCGCCGGAACCGGCGTCGAGCGACGTCGGTCCGGGTCCATGTCCGGAGCCGGAAGGAACTGGGGAACGACGCCGCTCGGAGCCCCAGGCGGCGTCGAGAACGGCACCGGAGACATCGGCGCCGGCGGAGGTGTCGTTAGGTCCGACCGGCGTCGATGGGGGTTGTGGAGCCGGGATCGAGGCCGGGGCCGAAGCCGGAGCCGGGATCGAGGCTGGAGGCACGGGCGACACCGGAGCCGTCGGCGACGCCGGAGCAACCCCATCAGGGCCCGCGGGGCCCGAAGGCGCACCGGAGGGGCCTGGAGGCCCGAAGAGGCGGGCCATGGCCGACAGGAATTCCTGCACTTTGGCCGGATCCGCCCCCGAACCCGGGAAGGGCGGGTATGGCGGGGGCAACTCCACAGGCATGTCCGGGGCCGCGGGGACGGTGCCGGGAGGGGCCTCAGCCGAGTCGCGAGACCGGCGAGGCGAAGTCCTAGAGCGATGATGCTTTTTGGACTTCTTGTGTTTTGACTTACCGGACGAAGAAGACTTCGATGCCGACGACCGGTGTGGACTCCGCGATCGACCCCTGGACCTCTCACGCGACCGGGGCTTCCGCGGAGCCGAATGCCGGGCCTCGAGGAGCTTTCGAGACCGCTCTCGCAAAGCTTTCGGGTTGAGGGCCTGGCAGTCGGTACAAGACTCCGTGTCGTGGCCTCGGCTGAGGCAGAAGAGACACTCCCAATGCGGGTCGGTGACGGACATCATCCGAGCACAGGCGCCGCAACGTTTGAAACCGGGCATCCCTATGACACCTTGATAGAAAAACAGTGAAAAAATTCACCAAAAAGTATGGTCAAAAAATGACCAGGGCACTGCTCTTCCCGGATCTGCGCTTGCTGGCGCGGAAAAAGAAGAACTGACGTCAGCGCGCAGGGCGGCGCCTAAGTACTGCCCGCGACGTCATCCCGGCGATCACGACGCCGACGACGGACGCGGAGCCGCACGACGCCGCCTACCGACGCGCAAGGGTACTGCTACGCAAAAAACTTTCCGGATCCAGCCTGACGCCTGGGGATATTCTAAGGTAAGGAATCTGTCACTAACGTGTCTCTTTCAGATGAGGA